>BQNB010139636.1:5002-17528 GCA_026074375.1 Tanacetum coccineum
TTATACAAACTTCACAAAGTACTCCGTAATTACTGCAAATAATAAATATAAGCAATTAAGTACTAATTCTTGCAATAATTATATAAAATGGGTAATTTATACGGGATAAATGATGCTATAAAATAGACGTTATTTGATGTCATCATCGTGTAAGAAAAAGAATGACCGTAACTCAATTATGTGGGGTTTAGGATCTAGGATGTGCAAGTGGATTTTTCATCACATGTGTATGTATATCTATATAGTTTTAATAGTTGCGATGTACGCACTATTCGATCGTATCTTATTGTATAGGAATCAAGCGACATAAATTATAGGTCGCAATTGAGTTCGTTGTTGATACATCTTGAGGTTGTTTCGGTTATTTTGATCTTCGGCTTCGATCAAGGTGAGTTCATAGCCTCGCTTTTGAACTGTTTTAAATGTTTTATAACCCGCGAGGGGGATACATGTTGTTTTGAAAATTGAACGCGATGTGTTTTGATACGTGATATGATTTCATTGCTATGAGTTTATGCCTTTTACTGTGTGACTGTTAATTACTGAGGAGGTAAACGCTGAATGCATTAAATAGATCTATTGGGTTTGACAACCCTGTCCGGGGTCTGAATCCGATGGTAAACACCCTGACACCCTGTAACGGACATTTTGTATTGAGACTAGGGGTGGTGGCATACTTCCCGGTCAGTATTTTATCCTAGATGATAAATGTGTTAAGGTTCGGTACACGGACTCATGTTAGTGGAAATCATGATATAACTTGCCTTGCAAGCAATGTTATAATTATTTTTGTGGAACCGAATATTGCGTTTTGACTGTTATTTGTAAACTCTATGAATTCACTCAACGTTTTGTTGAAGTTTTTAAGCATGTATCTCAGATTTAGGAGCTGTTGATGGCTTGGATGGGACGGAACGCGGATATCAGGGATTGTGTCTCGGTGAAAATTTATACATTTTATAAAAATAGGATTTGTAAGAAAATCGTGCTGCGATTTATTAGAAAATAAATTTCTAAAGTCATTTGGGACCTATGTAACTCTGATTTTCCTCATATAAATAAAATAAATTTTGTTTTATAAACGTATCATTTGAACGTTTACTGAGACTCGTATGCATGTATTATGAAGTAGCACCCCGAATTTTGTATTCCGCTGCGTATCGTATTTTGGAGGTGTTACAGAGTGGTACCAGAGCACGAGTTGTAGCGAACTAAGTCATTTCCAAAACATGGACTAGAACTGTTTTTGGAAAAAAATTCACGAGTCTTTCACAGTTGTCCGATAGCAGCGCGCGTGTCGTTCCCGATCCTTAGATGCCTTGTGTGATGCCTTTAATTGCAATCTATGTGCGTGACAAGTGGGATACGCTTGGTATAAATAATAATTATATAAGTATATATATATAAACGACATCCATTCTATGAGGTATGGTTATATATATATAACTTGGTATTCGCTTCTCGCGAAAAGTTTAATTTCTTTAAGCATTTAATGCTATATTGTAACACCCCCAAATTTGGGTCGCAGCGGAATAAGGATCCTGGGGCGTGTTACTTCAAGATCAATAGCACAAGATATATAAGAACGACACAAAAAGTCATTTAAAATGATACATTGGATTGAGACCCGAACCATTATTTAACAAAAATTACATTTTTGGTCCCTCTGGTATATTTTATAATTTCAACCCTAAACTATTTTACACTTTTCATTCATTTTAAATCCTTTTTTAATAAATATAAAATATAACACAATTAGGGTTACTTTATTTTTTTATAAACCTACACACTCACATCTCTCTCTAATAATTTTCCGGCGCCCCATCTTTTCCGGCCAATTCTGGCCATCGCCGTCGCCGACGGCCGCCACCCAAAATTTATAAATATGTAGATTCATCTTCGATCTACCTGATCTACACCATCTCCACCTCGTCTTCCACCATCCACTGCCACCGCCACCCCGCTGCCACCACGACCATAGATCCACCATCATCATCACGACATCATCATTACCTTCACGCCATTACAACCACCATGCACCACCCCACCAACGCCACAGCACCACCACCACCTGCTGCGGTAACAGCCGCACCTCTACACCACCATCGTCTCCACCACGATCATCACCATCTCCTCTACACCATAATGGTGCGTTTGGTTTTATAAACAACCCAAAAATGGGTGCGTTGGTTTAGTTAAAAGCACCAGAGGGTGCGTTGCTTTAGTTAAAAGCACCAGAGGGTGTGTTTGGTTGTTATAACACCACAAAGGTGTGTTTATATGGGTTCACCACCATAGGGTGTGTTTGGTTATTAAAACAGCTAGGGTGCGTTTTGGTCTAGCTGAAAAACACCATAAGGGTGCGTTGGGTTCGACAATAGCACCACAGGTGCGTTTGGTTTTGGTCAGCACTAAGAGGGTGCGTTTGGTTTGCTTAAAACCCAAAAAGGGTGTTTGTTTTGGTGGTAAACCCGCAATAAGGGTGCGTTTGGTTGTATAAACACCATAGCAAGGTGCTTTGGTTTAAACAAAACTGCCAAAAGGGGCGTTTGGTTTAGCAGTTTCATAATAAGGGTGCGTTTGGTTTAGCAGTTTCATAATAAGGGTGCGTTTGGTGTAGCAGTTTCATAATAAGGGTGCGTTTGGTTAAGCAGGAACCAAGTAAGGGTGTTTGGGTTTGGGTTTAACAGCAGTAGGGGTGTGTTTGGGTGAGCAGAAAACCGTAAGAGGTGTGTTTTGTGTGTAGCAAAAAACCGTGAAGGAGGTGTGTTTGGGTGAGCAGAAAACAACCTTTAGGGTGTGTTTGATTTATATAAAACAATTAATAAATATATCGTGAGATCTTATAAATTATAAAACGTATAAATGTGGGTTAATGTTAAATAAACGTGTTATATATTATTATTTGATCTCGTCTAATTATATATATTGATCACGCGAGTATATTGCAACATAGTTTGATAAAAGGGGAAAAACATTGAGTTTTGTAAAAATGGAAAACGTTTTATAAACGAACAGGTCATAGCGAAAGATTCTATAACTATATACTCTAATAAAATTCTTTTATAATTTCTATATCTTAGAAAAAAAAAACCAGTTAAAAGACGAAGTTATATGGTTTTAAGACTGTTAATTCGTTATTATGCAATAACCCGACAAACGAACGAAAACTATACTTTTATAAATGAGACAACTATTTTAGCTACAACCCGTCAAGGAAACAATATACTAAATTACAAAATATTATTTTATAATTCCCGACTAGAAGATAACATCATTACAATTGTTAAAGCTTTACATATATCGTTTAACATAATTTGTAACCTTAAAACTACGTTAACATTTTAAGCAAGAACATTAATTTAATAAGTGGGAGTTCTGAAAACGTGTCAAACTGTTGGTTTAATATTTACTCGCATTTCTTATATAAAAACTTGCAAAGTATATAACTTCATATTAATCTTCGGTTGTTTGTCCTATTATATAATCACAATGTAATAGTTTAAAAATTGTTTTATATTTCATATTGTAATATATAACGGAATATTAATACATATACAATTGCGTTTACTTTCGATTTATTTTATTTAACCAACCACCAAACTATTACAACTTTAAATCTAAATCTTTTATCAACGTGTCGCGTTGATGTAACCATCCATCAGAAAACCCAAATACATTATCCTAGGCTAGTGGGTCATAGCCGTTAAGATAAACTTGCAACTTCTTGGTCGGATGCCTTCCGGTTTTTTTGATTTGCTGTGCTTAAATATGTGCATTTCTGCCAATTGTTCCACATCATCGAGGTGAGTTTATAGCCCCATGTTTTACTTGTTTTACATATATTTTTAGGGTGAGAACATGCTTGTTTGCAAATGCATTTACATGGTTGATTCAAATTGGTTTACATACTCATTTACATAGCTCGCTATGGGATACATTACTTGACTTTATTTTTGGTCTCAAATACAATACTTATTACTTGTTAAAATGATTAACAATTAGCTTAAGCGGATGAACTGATAACCTACAATAAATGAAACGGTGATCATTTGGAATGGACACTGTGAGGGGTAACAAACAGTCATTATCTTGCCCGGTGTTCATGGTAGGGGGACACCTGCAGGGGTTACAACATTCATTAAGGGCCCAGTGGTACCTTGGAGGGGACTCCTACGAGGGGTACATATTTATTAACTTCTTACTGCTTGAGGTTCTAGAGGGACACCTGGAATGGGTATCATATGTTTTCATACTTTACTGCCGACCGGGTGTTTCTAGGGAGGGGACGATACTAACTACAATGGGTACATAGAGCATGTTCGTAAGAGAACAAACGGTTTCATTTATATTTGAATCCTCCACATTAGACGGCCTGTTGAACTTTATGTAAATCATCTTGATTTTATACTGACGAACATGAATATTGTACGTTGCCCTTGAAATAAAGTGGTAATACATACTTTTGAAGCATATGCGTGTCCAATTTTCCATAACGTACATTCTGTTGACTTATGTCGGGGATTGAGACATGGTCATTCATACTTTTACAACTCTTTGATTTTAAAAATCATACATACATTTTGGAAGAAAATTAAGGATTGAAATCGTCATACATACTTTACAGAACTTTGGTTCAATATTTGTACTTAAAAAACTACGAACTCACTAACTTTATGTTGACACTTTTTAAGCATGTTTTTCTCAGATGAATTAGATGCTTGGCTTACTTGATGTGCACTGGAGTCTAAATTGACAAGATTTCATTCATGGATTACTACTTTCATACAAATGATCAAATCTCGTTGTGTTGCTTTCAAGCTTTTCATTATGATGCAATTATGGGACAAATCTTATATCAATTTCAAGAAAATCAACGAGATTACTTTTCAAACGACACATTTAGAGAGTCTTCCTTGTATCTTGGAGTGATGTTTATTATGAAGTAACGCCCTCAGACATATTTCCACTGCGACACATTTTTGGGGGTGTTACACAAATATCGAGATTGGTGTGTCGGTGAAATTTTGTACATTGAACTAAAACGCTGTTTTAGAAAAGAAGTCTTGTTATGACTTTTTGAAATGAAATTTACAAGTTAGATTGGGACCTATGAAACTCTAATTTTCCTTATATAAATAAAATAAATTTTATTTATAAAAGTGGTCATTTGAACGTTGTATTGGGGAGATCTTATGCAAGTATTATGAAGAACACCCCAAAAGTTGTAGTTCGCTGCGTATCGTATTTTTGGTTTTTTAACAGAATACTAAAGAATATGGGTTACTGTGTTTATAGGGGGAAAACTGAAACCCGAGCTTGAAGGTTACTTGCTATATCGATGCTGGTTTTCACACCGATAAGGACGATACTAAATCCCAATCGTGGACTAGAAAAGTGTTAAGAAAAGCACTATTGCTATGTCTTCTACATAAGTCGAGTACATTGCTGCTGGGGAAGCTTCAATGGAAGCTATCCAGATGAGGAAATTTATTGATGGACTTCGAAATGTCGTGCCAACCAATAAAAGACCTTTGGAGATGCTATGCGACAATATGCCTGCAATAGCAATTGGCAACGATCTTGGAATTATGAAGGGAGAGAGACTTTATCAAAGGAAATATCACTACATTCGTAAAGTAATTCAAGATGGTGAAATTGTCATTAAGAAAGTTCACATAGATGACAACATAGCTGATTTGTTAATGAAGCCAATCCAATATACCAAGCATTTTACATGCATGCGGATTGGAGTTTAGTCCCAGCTAGTAGTACCTCATGTAGATGTGATGTATAGTTAGTATTTGGATAAAGGGATGTTAAACGATTGTTATTTTTCAATGAATTAATACACGTGGTATTATTGTTTTCATTTTATAATAATTGTGTCATATATTTGCATGTTTAAATCCATAAATGACTTGTTGCATTCTAAATTATATCCATTATCAGTTAACAATATGTAAAATTGTTGAGTATAAAAAAATGGTGCGCACTGACCTTATTCTGTTGAATATATAAAGATGTGTCTGCCAAACTCACATGTTATTCATTATGGTTGAATATTGGATACCCTATCTCGTGTAGATCATGTTATGGATCGACGTCATAATGAGTTACACATATGGTAGAGTCTATACTCATCCTCAGACTTGAGATGCAAGCATGTTTTGCTTGTGTGGATTGCATTTTCTTAATTCTAGTCAACCGCTATCCTTAAAAAGGTAGTTATAAAGGCTACTTTTAGAAATGTTATGAAGCATATGAAAAACACTTACAATCAAAATAGAATTTGTTCCTCCACGTGTTTGGGAGTTAGATACTTACTAGGCCCCTCGTTGGATTGATCAGATGTTTGCATGGTCGTGCCTAAAGTATAGTTAAGATGATTCTTTTTACATTTGGTAATCTAGATCAATACAGAAACAAGAAACATAATCGTTAAATTATGGAATGACTTTGATCCATATCTATACTGTATCTGAAACAAAAGGATGAATTAACTTAAACCATTAATACTAGGAAGTCTAGCGAAACTGAATCTCAGGTATTTCTGGGAGCATTGATGATGTTGCTAGACGCTTGTCAATGTTAGTATGTTATATACTATGACTTTCGCAAGTGGGAGCTATTGGGAAGTGCTCATGTCATACGGATCTTTATATGGCTAGGAATACGTGAGCCTACGGGAGTGACACACTTATACACATATATATTACTCTATTAGTATATATAATAATATAAGTGTATATTTATTATATTTAATAATTGCCCGACGATTATACTTAACGGTCGTTAATTAGTTCGTTTACGAATAATTAACTTTAAGTCCTTTAAATAATATGTAATGTATATAATAATTAAACTAAGTCGAAAGGTGGGGGGGGGGGGGGTGGGGGGGGGGGGGGAGTCAACAATGAGGGCTTTTGGGCTTAGGGAGGGGGACGACCAAAAACAAAAGAGAAGAAGGAATGGGCTTTTAATGGCTTTAGCCCTAAGGTATCTAGTTTTAGGATAACCTAATCCTAACGCTATATAAACAAGGTCCCTAAGCCTCATTCATTCACCCCATCTTCTTTTCTTCTCTCTTTGGTCGATCCAAGAAAACCTTACGAAAGGGATTTCAAGTTTTGATCTTCTTTAGTATACCGCATACTTAGTATTCGTTACTCGGCCAACTAGCATTCGGGTAGTATTGGTAGACGTATAGTGTGGATAGATGTAGAGGTTGCCTACTTTGGTAACTCGGGTTGATGTTTTGTGCTTCTCGTTTAAGCTTCAGTTTCCTTAGCTTATCTGCTAAAAGGTACGCGGTTTCCTTTTATTTATTTATGTTAATTATATATGCTATATGTGTTTAATTTCTGCTGTGTAGCTCGTATATTATTATGTGTAATAATAGGTTATTAGATAACTAATTCCAACACTTAATACTTTGTTACATGGGCTTCGTCCATGATTAAGGTTTCCTGACAACGAAACCTAAATTCTATCTACAAAGTAAAGTCCTCTATAGTCCTTACTTTTGAGTTTTTTGTCCAATCCTTGCAGCATCTCTGCTGGAGTATTAAAATCCTTGGAAGCTTCACCTTGTGCTTTCATTATCTTGGCCTTGATGCCTAAATTGATCGTCATGCTCAAAGCACACACTCATCTGGGTTTGATCCATTCCTTTATGCTTAGAGCGTCAGCCACAATATTTGCTTTACCTGGGTGGTAGCGAATCTCACAATCATAATCGCTAAACAGCTCTATCCATCATCTTTGGTGCATATTCAGCTCCTCCCGATCAAAGATATGTTGAAGACTCTTATGATCAATGTAGATAACACTCTTTGTTTTGTATAAATAGTGTCTCCAGAATTTTAAGGGCGAATAATACTAGATCTAACTCCAAATCATGAGTGGTATAGTTCTTCTCATTGATTTTGAGTTGTCTGGATGCGTAAGCGATTACTTTGCCTCTCTGCATCAACACGCAACCAAAACCTTAGTTCGATGCGTCACAATAAACAACAAAATCGTCTGGTCCTTTGAGAAGTAAAAGAATTGGAGTGTCACAAAACTGATCTTTTAGTGTCTGAAATGCTTCTTCTTGTTCTTCACCCCGCTTAAACTTCTTATCTTTTTGAGTCAACAAGGTGAGGGGTTTGGCAATCTTCTAGAAGTTAGCAATAAATCACCGGTAATACCCTGCCAATCCTAGAAATGAACGGATTTCTGTTGGCTTTCTTGATGGCTTTCAATTCTTTACTACTTCAATTTTTTTGGGGTCCATGTGGATACCTTCACTATTAACCACGTGTCCGAGGAAATGAACTTCTTGTAACCAAAACTCGCACTTAGAAAACTTCCCATACAGTTTCTCCTTCTCTAGCAGCTCTAAAATCAACTTTAAATGAATCTCGTACTCTTCCTTAGACTTAAATTAGATCAGAATGTCTTCGATGAAAACAATGACAAACTATCCAGGTACGACTTACATACGCGGTTCATAAGGTCCATGAATACCACAGGAGCATTGGTCAACCCAAAAGGCATGAACGTGAACTCAAAATGTCTATATCTAGTCTTGAACGTGGTTTTAGGATTATCAGCTTCGTGTACTCTCAGCTGATGATAACCAGATTGAAGATCTATCTTTAAAAAATACCGTGATCGTTGTAACTAATCGAATAGGTCATCGATCCTAGGAAGAGGATAACGATTCTTGATAGTAATCTTGTTTAATTCCCGATAGACTATGTACATACGGAAAGAACCATCTTTCTTCTTTACAAACAACATTGGAGCTCCCCAAGGCGAATAACTAGGTCGTGTGAAACCTTTGTCTTGGAGCTTCTTGAGTTGGTTGGATAGTTCTTGCATCTCAGTAGGTGCTAATTGGTATGGTGATTTGCAACAAGCATTGCTCCAGGAATTAGATCTATGCGAAACTCTATATCGCAGGACGAGGGTAATCCCGATAGATCCTCTGGAAACACACCAAGAAAGTCTCATACTACGGGAATGTCCTCAAGTCTCTGCATTGCGGTATTATACTCTTGAGGTGTTTTTTTTTTTTTTCTTTTGTTTTCCTTCAGGGCGCTCTCCATGAACTTCTAATGTCTCTCCGTTGGATAGAGGGATTCTGACTATCTTCTCGTGGCAAACTATTTCAGCTTTAAGCTTTGACGACCAATCTATTCCCATAATTACGTCAAAACTACTATGACCAAAAGGGATCAAGTCGATGATAAATGTATGACCTTCTAGTTCTAGTCTACTATTGGGATCGATGACAACAAAGGAAAGTTACTACTGCTAGTACATATTAGTGCTGCTCAGAGACTTAGAAGAAAATCTGCTAAGTAGTTACTACTTTTAGTATAAAAGTTACTACTATTATATAAAGGTAATGCTGCTAAAGCTATATGTTTGCTGGTGAAGAATTTAGTACTACTGATTTAGTTAGTACCTCTTATTATTTGTAAAGAGATATTTTTGGTAAAAGATATGTATAAGTTATTTGTTTAGAAGATTATGATTACTTAGGAAAGTATTGTAAGCCGTATAGGACTCCTTGGTGTATAAAAATAGGTCCTAGGGCATAAAGTTTGATATAGAAAAATATACGAGTCATTCATAGAATTATCATAGCTTCAAGGTTTTTGTAACCCTAATACTTTTAGAGTAAACGTATTATTAATACTATTGGAGCATTTTGTTTGTTTGATTATATTTTAAATATAATTACTGTTTCATTAAGAGTCTTCTTAATATTAAAGGATTACATTCCGCAAATGCTTTATATCATTCAAAGTTTCTACTATAGTTTTGTGTTAGATTTATCTAATATAACTAATCCTTATACAAGCTTAAGGAATTCGATCTATTAAAGTGGGACCAAAAAGTGGTACAGAGCTTGTTGCTTTAAGAAACTTTGCTAGAAGATATGGATCAAGATTCTACACACATAGTGGCTGCATCCAAAGTTCCCATGCTCAAACCGGGTGAGTTTTGAGTTATGGAGGATGAGGATTGAACAATACATCCAGATGATAGACTATGCACTGTGGGAAGTCATAGAGAATGGTGCAACCTTGCCAAAAACACAAGTTGTGGAAGGTGTTACAACAGTGATGCCTATTACATCTGCTGAAGATAAGGCTTGAGAAGATTAGAAGTGAATTCTAGAAGTACTTTAATGATGGGCATTTCCCAATGAACATCATTAAAGTTTACTCTATAAAGGGATGCAAAGCTGTTACTTTGAAGCTGTGGAAAAGAGCTTTGGTCGGAATGCACTACATAAGATAGACTCAAGAAAATCTCCTTAAAGCAGACTATGAAAACTTTCACTCCTCCAATCTCAGAGATTCTTGATTAAACCTGTAGATAGGCTTCAAACTTGTGAGTCAGTTGGAGCTTTTGGATGAAATCTTTCACAAAGAAGATGTTAATTAAAAAATTATTAAGAAGCATGTCACCCTGAGTGGAACACACATGATTTGTGTAGGGGAATAAAGCTGAGTTGAAACAATGACATGATGATCTCTATAACAACCTCAAGGTGTATGAACCAGAAGTCAAAGGGATGTCTAGCTCAAGTTCAAGCACACATAACATCTGTTTGTGTCATCTTCAAATAACAACACTAGCACTACTAATGAATCAGTTAAATGCTGCTCACAGAGTTAGCTACTGCTTAGCACTCTATTAATACTTGCTTACTCTACAAATAAATGAAACTTGAGTAGATGCTTTATTTGTTCAGTCTTTGCTAGTCAACCAAATAGTCCTCAACTTGCACATGAGGACTTGCAACAAATCCATCCAGATGACATAGAAGAGATGGATTTGAGATGGCAAATGGCCATGTTGACTATGAGGGCAAGAAGGTTTTTGAAGAATACAGGAAGGAAGCTTACTGTTAATGGCAATGAGACTATTGGTTTTGATAAGTCCAAAGTGGAGTGCTACAACTGCCACAAGAGGGGACATTTTGCTAGGGAGTGCAGAGCTCCAAGAAATCAAGACAACAAGAACAAGGAAAGCTCAAGAAGGAGTGTGCCTGTGGAAATATCTACTTCCACAGATTTGGTGTCATGTGATGGTCTTGGTGGATATGACTGGAGTGATCAGGCAGATGAAGGACCTAATTATGCACTAATGGCTTTCTCATCTTCAAATTCTGACTCAGAGGTATCTAATGATTCTATTTGTTTAAAATCTTGTTTGAAAACTATTGAATCTCTTAAATCTCAAAATGATCAACTATTAAAAGATTTAAAGAAATATGAGTTAATGGTTTTAGGTTATAAGACAGGTTTAAAGTCTGTGGAAGAAAAACTTGAAGTTTATAAAGCAAATAAGTCTATTTATTCACAAGACATTAAGGGCTTATAATTTGAAATTCATATAGGAGAAATAACTATTAGAGAGCTTAGGAAAAGGCTTGACATAGTTCAAAAAGAAAAAGATGGCATTCAACTTAATGTAAATAAGTTTGAACATGCATCTAAAAGTTTAAACAAGCTCAAAGAGTATCAGATAGTTGACAATTGCAAGAAAGGTTTACGCTATGAAAGATATAATGCAGTTCCACCTCCCTACACAGGAAATTTCATGCCTCCAACACCTGACTTATCTTTTACTGGTTTAGATGAGTTTGTTAATAAGCATGTAGTTGAGAACTGTAAAGTTATGTCTAGTGAAGAAGAGCCTAAGGTAGTTAGTAAGAATGATGATGCCCTAATTATTGAAGAATAGGTGTTAGATGATGAGGAAGAGGATGTGTCTCAGCCTAAAATTGAAAATAAAACAGTTAGACCTAGTAATGTTAAGAAAGAGTCTGTAAAATCTAAACAACAAGAAAAAACTGCTAGGAAAATTGATAAACAAGTTGAGCAACATAGGCAAAACACTCACAGTCCGAGAGGCAATCAAAGAAATTAGAACAATATGATGTCTCAAAAACTAGGAAGCAATTTTGAGATGTTTAATAAGGTCTGTTATGTGTGTGGAAGCTTTGATCATTTGCAGAATGATTGCAATTACCATCAAAAATAGTTTCAAAATCAAAGGATGGTAAACCCTGTTTGGAACAATGCTCAAAGGGTGAATCATCAAAACTTTGCTAAAAAGACTTACCCCTGTGCTAAAAAGAACATGGTTACAAGAGCAGTACTAATAAAGTCTAGTTTAGTATCAATTAATACTGCTAGATAAAATATTTCTAAAACAACAGTATATACTGCTAGACAAGTTAATGCTGTTCACTCAAAAATAATAGTGAATGCTGCTAGACCAATATCATATCTTTCTAAAACAGCACATTCAACTATTAAGAGGCCTATTCATAAGAATACATCATTTAAAAATAGTAATATTAATCAAAGGGTTAATACTATTAGGGATAAAAAAATTAATACTGCTAGGCCAAAAGATTAGTTAATGCTGTTGAGGGAAATAATTTTAATGTTGTTAAGGCCTTAGCTTGTTGGGTTTAGAAACCAAAGCATAAAGTTTTAGACCATGTTTCTAA
>BQNB010139637.1:0-17528 GCA_026074375.1 Tanacetum coccineum
ATCATGGTGAATGTTTGTTTAAGTATGTAAATGTCATGAATTCTAGCAAGAAAAACCAAAGTGATAATGCTTCAGAAAGTGTAAATCAAACGAATCATAAGGCACATGTCAAGAAATCAAAGAAGTTAGGTTTAGAAGAAAGACTTGCTTCACCTAGGTCTCGAAAACCTAGAACTTGCCTTAGGTGGTTACCAACTAGAAGAATTTTTAACATTAGAGGAACAATAACTGAATCCAGTAACATCGAAAGTGAGTCTGACACATCTGTGTGTGATAATGCAAGTGCTTCTAACCCTCAGGAACATAAAAACAAAGGGTTTCCAGATTCTACTTCTTTTATTGACAGGTTTATGAGACTCCGAAGG
This sequence comes from Tanacetum coccineum, assembly GCA_026074375.1. Classification (NCBI taxonomy): domain Eukaryota; kingdom Viridiplantae; phylum Streptophyta; class Magnoliopsida; order Asterales; family Asteraceae; genus Tanacetum; species Tanacetum coccineum. Next base: position 366 of record BQNB010139637.1, read on the forward strand.
CAGAATACGTATTTCTACCCGCTTGTTGTTCTCTAATTTATCTCGGAATGGCTTATGTCCACTTGATTGCATAACCGGAGCTTCAAATAAAAGGGGAGTGTACGCTTCAGTGTGCTTTACCTTTAAAAGAAGAGAAATCTTCTTGTTTTCAAAAAAGTTGAACATAATTTTTCATGAATTTTTCTAAGAAAAGGATTTTTCAAAATTTTTCAAAATTATGTGTTCAACTTTCCCTTCTTATGTCACTTTCAAAATTCGAATCATTCTTTATAAGTGGATCAATTTTTGAGGAGGAGCTTTTTAAAAACCAAGTTTTAATGCTGTTAGACACATCCTCTCATATCTACTTTATGTGTCTAAAACATTTCATAACTGTATATGTTCATTAGAAAAGCAAAATATAAAATTATAAAACATATAAAAGCAATGTACAAAATCGAAAAATTTCAAAAATACCAAAAATAATCTTCTCTGACATGTCTCTCGACAATCGATAACATTTGCGTACCTAGAAATGTTGATTAACATTAATACAGGTATATAAATGAAGTTCGAGCGAGAGTTTCAAAAGTTTTCAAAACATGTCTCTTCAAATTCTCTCTACGACTTCTAAGTAAATATCAGCTTAAGACTCGGACTCCAAAGAAATAAATATGTTCATTTATGTACATTTATCCTAAACAACAGAAAGTTCATATCTTCTCGGTATTAAGCAAAGTTATAAAAACATTCAAATTTTTGAATGTTCAAGAGAAGTACTCAGGAAAATGATGTTCAATCAGATATATCTCACATATTTTCCTGTTAAGCATAATTTTTTCAAGATATTTTCAAAAAAGAAATTTCAAAATCTTTTAATAAAGTTGTTTTCGCGCTCGCACGACTCTCACTCACATTTTACTCCTCAGACTTCTCCACCTTTTTCATCCCTAATCTATTTTTTGAGGGGGGATGCTTGTTTATAAAATTTGAAGATTAATTTAATTTCAAACTGTGTTTCATCGGCATGCATTCCTATTCTCCCATTGTTTAGTTAATTCTGTAAGTGGATCAACGTACATTAACTTGTATTTTATTTCACTTATTAAATCAAAAATTGTCAACACATATGCAATTTTTAAAGGGGAGAATAGTGATTAAAATTCTCGACCTCGCATGTGCAAAACTCTTTCATAATATGATGCATATATGTAGGGGGAGCTTTTTTGGTGATATAGAAAACTCTCAATGTGTAATAAATGATTTCTCGAACACGTTGATTGCTTTTTTAATGGTTTTATGGCTTCTATGGAAATACCAAAGACCGACCAACTATTGTTTCTTACGGTGTTATAAGGCGGTTAAGAATAGGTATTTTATTCCATGATCCAGCCAGAACCAGAGAGATCTACCCAGGGACACTTAAATAAATATAGTAGAAGTCCTTAGGTATGATTAAAAAAAGGAGTAAAGTGAGATTGGGAAGAATGTTATCCAAGGCATGAGTTATCATAGGAACAAACCCAACATGGTAATAATGAGGACGCATTGGAATAACATTGAAGGGGTTGAATAATTAAAAAGAAATGTAAGGATAAAGGGGGTAAAGAAAGAAGCCCTCCATACAATCTTAGGCAGAAACTGGATCATTGCATAATCTATCAGTAATCACAATGATGATTATGGTATTGAATACAAGTCATCATGGACCGAGTGATGCAATGCACAACCCTCCCAACTACTCAGGCTTCTCTCAAAAGAAGTTTGTTTCATTTCTCACGGAGTACAACATGCTTCTATCGACTTTCTCATTCCGAGATCGTAGATATTGAAAAGGTGGTAGTCCACTCCAGCCTCTGATCACCAAATAACAAAAGTGCACTTATAGAGTCTAGAGCCAATGAGATCAATCAATAAATCTCATTAGGATACAATTCCATATATACTTGTTGTTCATCATTAAGAACACAAGTTGTACAAGAGTCCAACACAGGCGCAAATATAATCTGTATGTATTAGTGAGAATTGACAGATGTTTTTTGAAAACATAAAAAAATTGATATGTTTAAAAATCTTTATTCATTAACATGTCGATTGATTTTCAAACAAGTTTTTGATCTCATCTCCATTGTAGCAGCCTCAAAAGGGCATCTGGGCATGGGAAGACTGAACACGTATTGATGACTCAATCAGTCAGATAGTAACTAACTGATTCACTCTTATCGTGCTGTCTACTTTGATACGTTCCGGTAATGAGAACTAGTAAGTACGATGAATCTGATGCTTATGCGTTAGAGAATCCAACACTTTGAGCTGGAAACCTTGTCAAGAAGGTTCTTTGAACCTATCTGATCACAGGTATAATATTTATACTATAAAATGGGGAACCAGTGGTTATCGCAACCTAAAATCAACGAAATGACAAAGACATATTCGTCCATATATGTTGTTTATTATTAACTTAAACATGCTGGACAAGTCGATGGTATATCCACCACATTCCAGCTGAGTCACAATCAAGGCCACATACTCATTCTCAAAGATCAAGGATACATTCAATGGCATGGATCAAAACTTGAAGACAATTCTGAATTTCAAAGATACACTTTCGCAAGCTCTAATATACAAGAACTTCCTCAAAGAACATCAAATATATGACTACAAGTAGATCAAGTCACAAGGTCTATGTTGAGAAAGATTTTCAGCCTTCAAGTAATGTCAAAGGATGATTATGTCGGTTAAGAAGTGTTCCGGTCAAGAAGTATCCAAGATTATCTCAAGGCTAAAGATCACGATATTAATTTTAAAGACAAAAATATCAAGTCAAAGATCAAGATCCAAGATCACAAGCATGTAAAAGGAACTTCAAAAGAAATCCCAAGCATACAAGGCTCCAAGATTCAAGACGTCACAAGAAGTGAAGCCATAAGTGCAATGACCACCCCTTATGGGGAGATTGTTAGCCTCGTTTTTAGTAAAGTGATGGTCATTATGTATTCCCGAGCCTTGTATAGGAAACTGTAGTTTACGGGAATTATGTTAAGCTAATTAGGCCTAGGTGTCAGGCTAAAGCCCATTTTCTTTCCTCTAGTTTGGTCCAAGAAGCTCCAAACGAAAGCCCAAGAGGCCAAGCCCTCTTTAGGGTATAAATACCACCCTCCTAGCTTATTAGGAGGGTGTTGGTTACATTTTTCTCTAAGTAATCTTCCACATTTTTTCTTTTATTTCTCTCTTTAGTCTCATCTTTCTCTCTCTAATATTTATAGGATTTTTGTGTGTTATGATGTGTTTGATATAGTCTAACAGACTTAGTGATTATTCGTTCAAGGGAACATGCTAAGAAATCAGAAATATATCTTCTCAGGCTTGCAGAATACTTCACAAGTAACCAATCAATCAAAAGGAAGTACGAAACATACTACACAACAAGAATCTACCAAACCAATATCTTCATTGACCCATAAACCATACCAAGTACACATTTCTTTCCCTAGGAAGTCGAAACGATAACCCTAAAGTAAAAAAGTTAAACCATTGACCATCTCCGCGGACTAACTTCCTGCATAAATCCATGAACTCGATCACGCGAACCTGTTTTGCGTCCCATAATACATGTTTCTTCACCAAAGGTAGTTATAACAGAATCATCATTGACGTATACGACCATATACTCGAGATGTTCATGTCTTAAGCAAAAATCTTGAAAAATTTTGAACAACATTGAGAAACTTTGCAAAATTTTGCTAAGATCATAAAGTACCATTGACATTATGTAGCTCAAATATATCTTGTAAGAATCATCTGCAGATCACAACTCCTAAGATCCAACTTGACCTATCACTTTTTACAAAAGGTCTGACCAACTAGTAAACAAATGGGGCAAAAGGTAAGCGGCGAACGTTAATTGCATTAAAAGATGCAACTTCTAGTGTTATGAGGCTTTCATGGCATTAGTGCCTCGGGTCCAAGGTCTGATCAAGCATACTCGATTAAGTCAACCAATGTAAGAACTTGCAAAAATAGACATAGATCTGACCTATGATTTTTTTTCCTTGGGTTAGAATTAACCTTAGGTCCGACCAGATAGAAAAGATCAATTGCAAGTGTTCTTAGATTGGGCGGCATCGACTTAAATTAAAAATAGGTATCACATAAGTTTAATAAAACACATGTCAAAAGGTGTACAAAGAAGCATGCAAACATCTTTGTAAGACAAGTTAAGAAAAACAAGTTGTTAACTTTTAAGGTGCACTTTTACCACAAGAAAATAGTAAAGAATGACCAAACCCTATATTGTACTGTGCGTGTGTTAAAAGACACAAGTTCTTCCATTAATTACCACAAGTGGCACGGGAGAAGATTAAAGGTCATTCAAACCCTAGACCATTCACCAAAATCATGTCCTTGCATGAACTCGCACATATGCTTGATGCCTTGCAAGTCATAATGTAGTGGTAAATTTCGTCAAAGTAAAATAGTAAAAAGTGTTGTAATTTAACCACATTATAAGCCAATATGTTTTTACAAATCAATGTCATGTGAGGAGGATGGGGATTAGAAGCCATACATTACGGGTAATGTAAATGATGTTGGTCGGTCGTAGACTTCTACACGAAATTTTACAAATCCCTGAGGCAGTGCACCTCATTCGTTCGTAGTGTATTATGGGCAAGACTCGGGGTTGTTTATCGTTCACTCGAGGAATAGGTTGGGAAGGCTTGATCATGGTCTAACAGAATTCTAGAGGTTGAGGGAAGATTATTTTTGTATTTTTGTATTTTATGGAAAGCAGGTAAATCATAATAATGAGAGAGTGGTTTGGTTTTAGCTATTAAACTATAATACATGAGCTAAAAAACTAATGGTGATAACAATAAGATAAAATATTGTTCTATTTAATCACTGTTTTACTCCTAATTGTTGTTATTTCTCCGATGTTGTTGCCGTCTGTCACACTTGTGATGATCTATGTAATTATTTACTAAAGCATGAACGAATTACACAAACCCGCTGTCTACTTAGTATGCCGCTAGAGCAACGCACATGCAAGGTAGTATGAAGACTATTACATAGCCCCTAGGAGTTTACTAAGTTCATGTAAAATACATTAAAAGTGGATCAACCATATATGGGCGACAAAGGTAGTATGAAGACTGTACCCGATGGAACCTTCTACACAATCATGTTTCCCTATCCGATACAACAACGATATGACAAAAGCTGGTTTTCTAAGACCTAACATGCACATCCATCACAAGAAGCAACATCACTAAGATCTACATTCTATGTTTCATACAATTATAAATAAACACAATAATAGGTTTTACCAAGCATTTTAATGAAAAGCAAGAACAATAAATCAAACAACACATAGACATATTGAATGATTAAGTAAACCTTACTTGATTAAAACATGAATTGGAAGAAGTACAATAGGGTTTTAGGCCCTAAAATCATCTCCTACAGCTGCTAAATGAACTAGGGTTCGTACCCTCTTTTTATTCTAAAGTTACACACTCAAAACCTAAATTTGGGTTTGTATATATAGAAATATTGGATGCAATGACGTCACTTTTTAATCATGACGCCACGTACAATGAATCTCTAGGATCTGCGTTTAAGTCGGTGCGGGCTGACGCCATCTTGAAATATGTGACACCGTCACTTGATGAGTTGTGACGGCGTCATGTATGGCTTGTGACGCCGTCTCCAAGCTCTGTGAGCACAAATCTTTAAGATTCTTGGTGTTGGTTTGTAATGTCGCCCATTTCTTCTCTAAATGACCCAAGTCACTGTAATTCATCCAAATGTCTGTCAAATGCGAAATACCAAAAAGGGAACGATTAAGTACCTTTTGGTTGGGGCATGAGACACAAAAAGCGATTTTGAGGGTTAAACGACCCTTGAGAAAAAAGTGTAAAAAATGACACCTTCATCAAATACCCCTACACTTGGGATTTGCTTGTCCTCAAGCAAATAGGCTTTTCTATCTAGACAATAACAGTATAAGGGGTCATTTTACCTACTATTTAAAAATATTCTACAACACAACCTCCTAGACCTCTAATTAAAAGCACAAAAAATATAATACTAGCACCGACTCACATAAGTAGTCTCTATGGGACCTAGTCTCAGTCTTCACTCATGGGTGTAATATACTGAATTATAACATATAGGGGGAAACGGAAAATCACACTCATATACCTGTCCATAAGCATATAAATTAGCCAATAGTCGCTTGTGTAAAGGATCAAACCTCCACCGCTAGGTGCAAGTATTAATCATTACGTAATCTAAAGGTCTTTTAAGGGTATGAGGTGTGTAGTTTAGGGATAACATATAAATGGAAATCAATAACAAATGGGGATACATTAGGGGGTAGGTGACCTTTGGATGGAAGGGTATAGGCTAAATTAGTGTTAACGAATACACCAGCTGGTATTTGGATTGCTAATCAAGACATACGGACGAAGATATACAAACTCTACATAATCACTCTTTTCTTTGTTTCTATTTCTCAATTTTTTTTTCAAGACATATATACAACACAATGGGTGTTCTCAAAACATGTACCCCCTGACACTTGAGATATTACATGCTCTCAATTATACCCTACTACCACAATGCCGTACCTGACCAGGTCCACCACGCTAAGTGGAAGGGTTAGCTAATTATTTACACGAATACACTTTGGTTTGGTTGCTAAGCCAAGACTCGGACGAAGATATACAGACTCTACACAACTCTACATCAAACTCTTTCTTTTTCTTATCTCATTTTTTTAATAAGTAACATAATACAACATGGGGGTTTATAACACGTGCCCCTACACTTAAGCTTTGACATGCTTGAAATATGCAATCTAACTAATGACCCCGTATTAAGGTGGATCAAAATAACATGGAGATCATTTGAGAAACATATGGGGGTATTGACTTAACTTTTCTTCCCTATTATTCTATGAAATAAATACTACCATGAATCCCAATCGTCCTAAAACTGTATTTACAAGGATAAAGACTTAGCAACTGTGTACTCAATAATTAACTTGGGTTAAAATAATAATGTACTAAAAGTGAGTACATATAAGGTAGGCTAAGGCTTTTTGGGTGTAACGATTGGTGTAAGAGTGTCAATGCTCTTCATTAATAGTCCGGATTAACCAGAAAATTATGAGAATCGTGAAAAGGGATATGCTTAGAGGGTTGTACTAGGGTATCCTTCACTAAAGGTGAGTGCATGGCAGGGGTGTGGGCTAGTTATATGATCGAGGTGACCATCATAACAGTTACAGGTTTAAAACATGGGTTATTCCTAATGTCTCTTATCAAGTAAATCCTAATACTTACTATGCGGTCTCGGAATGCATCACAAAAATAAGTTTTAGAATTTAATATGCTACCGGTACACTCATATGAATTTTACTAATACCAGACATTCCAGAAAAGGCGACGAAGACCACACGTACACATCCGTAATGACGGAATAGACACATGTGACTGCTCACTCCTTAAATCGAACCGGGTAAAGATAAAATCATCTTGGGTTACCGACGAAAGGTACCCGAATTCCTAAAGATCTAAGGGCGAACCTCACATTTTTTGGGTGGAATTTTGAGGGTTATTATGCTAGTCATATAAATTCCTATCCATGGGACGCTAGTAATACTCGGTTTTCGTTGGTATGTGTCGTAAAAAATTTAAATTTTGGTAAAAATCTCCCTTTTATGCTATGTTTTGATATATTGCCCATCTTTTTAAAGACAAAGCAAAAGACAAATGAAGAAATAGTTTCTATGGCTTATTTTCCCCCTACACTTATTTTGAACATTGTCCCCAATGTTCCTTGGAAGTACCCGTTAAAACTAATAATAGGAAAAGAAAACAAGGAAAAGAAACTAATACTCCCCTGGTTTGCTCAATAATGGAGAAGAAACATGCGATAACTGGTTAAATTGTCCTCTGAGAATCATCTAATGAAACTTCCTAAGAACTTCCAAGCTTCTCCTCATCAAATATAACCTGTAATCAAAGACAAAGACAACTATACCAAGCATAAAATATGCGATTTACCAATATACAATGTGAATTTAGGGTTTGACTCGATAGATAGAATGAAAGATTTGTTAAACTCATTAGGTTTTACAGGTTTATATAGAAGAATACATATATTAACTGTTATGCAAGTTTTATTTTCAAAAATAATTAAAAACTTTGAGTTTTCTGGACTTGGACGTTTGACGCCGTCAGGGTTGGTGTGACCCCGTCACAGGTGTCGTGGTGACGGCATCACTTGTTAATCGTTACGCCGTCTCCACAGTCTATGAAAATGAAAATTTTATTTTTGATGAAAAATTTCCTGCACTTGATTCCATAAGTTAGTTCATGTATAAATGACTGCATAAAACTTGAGATTTAACAATTCAATCATATGACTCGATACTGAAGCGAATTAATCTAAACAATTCATTTAACATGTTTGAATTTGGCTCAAAAGCCAGATAAATTCTCCTACACTTATTGTTTGTAAAATACATTTGATTGAAATTAAGACGAGGTTAAAGACAATACAAAGCATGATTACAAGATAATTTAAACATAACAAATGGAAAAGAATTAAAACACACATGACACTCCTAATTTACGGGAAAAGTAAATTGGGTTGCCTCCCAATAAGCGTTTTTCTTTATTTACGAGTCTTGTAGCTAGACTCGAAGCCACACGTCATTTAATAAAAAAATATTAAATAAATTATTCATAATTTTTAATTAAAGCGTGTTGCATAAACGCGAATACTCGAGCTTAAATTCATTTTTATTTCGGACAAGACGTAACCGGTTCACAAAACGAATAACAGATATTTTATTTAATGTTATAAAATATTTCTGAAATATTATCAAATATATATACTCTTTTTTTTCGTGAAAAAATGATTTGAAAAACTAGGGGCGCAAGTTTCGAGATTTTGTATCGTTACGTTTAAGTGCTCAAATGGAGTCCCGAACCGTTTTTATAAAAACTATACCAAAAATATTACACTTTAGTCCATCAAACTATTTAACTTGTCTCATTCTTAATATACTATATATATATATATATATATCTTATATACTATATATATTATATATATATATATACTATTAATTATATATATTTATAATATATCTTATATCATTTTTTTTCATTTCACTCTCTTATATACACACACACACCCCTTTATAACTCTCTCTCTCTCTCACAAATATCCGGCCACCACCTCCCACCGCCGGCCACTGTAGCGCCGCCGCCGGAAAACTTTTCCGGCGGACATATCCGGCGAAGACCAAAAAGAATCCCATCCTCGCTCTATCGTCCACCATCTCACTTCACTCTCTCGGACTCCCCACCCGACGCCACCATCATCATACACCAGCTACATCACCATCACCACCACGAAACCACGCACAACAACCTCAGCCCGAACTGCCATCATCATCATCAATCAATTATTAAACAACCACGGAGGGTGTTTGTTTCGGGTTTGGTTTGGCTTGTGTAAATACAACAAGGGGTTTTGTGTCGGTTTAGTGAACGTTTACAAACAATAATGCTGTTGTTTCGGTGGACTTAGCAACAGGGTGAGTCCTGGTGAGGGTGGTCGGGCTGTGGGACAGTCGGGTCGGGTTGGGTTTAGCAGCTAGGGGTGTTTGATTGTGGGTTGGGTCGGGTTGGTTTGTGGTAACAGCCTGTGGTATATAAACAAGGCCGGCGAGATGATGTGGGTGTGTCGGAGGTGTTTGGGTTTGCGGTTGGGTTTGACCAGCGGGGGATAAGCTAGGGCGTGGTTCCGGGTTTGGTTTGAGTATCTAACAACGAAATGAGTGTGTCGGGTTGGGTTGACAGCCGGGGTGCAACAAGATGGGGCGGTTGTGGGTTCACAGCCGTAGGGTGCGTTTGGCTAAGGGTTTGGCACCGAAGGTGTGTTTGGTAGGCTGCGAATCAGCCAACAAGGGTGCGTTTAGTTGCGGGTTTAGCAGCATGGGTGTTTGTTTGTTGTGGTTCTCACCACCGTAGGGTGCGGTTGGGTGGCAGCCACCACCATGAGGTGTTTGGTGGTTAGTTTATCACAAAAGGGGCGTTTGGTAGGCTGCCAAACAGCCGGGGGGACGAGGGATGTTTGTGTTGGCTGTCGAGACAGCCGGGTGTCGGGTTAGGCTTGGGGACAGCCGGGTATAGCCATAAGGAGTGCGTTTGGTTTGTTGAGTTACGCACAAGGGTGCGTTTGGCTTAACAGCCACGCACAAGGGTGCGTTTGGCTGTCCATCAGCCGGGTCGGGTGCGTGTGTTGGCTGTCAAACAGCCGGGGACAGCCGGGGCATCGGGTTGTTTGTTTGGGTTGGCTGCGAAACACCGAAATAAAGTGAGTTTGGTTAACACGAAAATATATAAATTGTTTCATTTAATTGATTAACGAATAATATGTGATGGAAAATATTAGAACTTGCGCGGTCTAGTTAAAATATGAAATAAATATTAAAACGAGATTTATATAAAGTTATAAGCGGTATTAGACATATTTGAGACGAGAATTGGACTAAAAATGGACTTTAGTGCCTTTATATAACGAGTAATTTAAAACAGAAAATAGAACGTGGGATTCGGAATTCAAGACTTTGATAAGTTAAACTTTAGTTTATAAAATATAACAAATTATATTTTGACGGACGTTTTGATATAAAACGGGACTTTTAACTCTTAATAACGTAATTAAACTGGAAACGAAATTGGAATATAACTCTTTTAAGGAAAATTAAGTTATTTTTAATATATCTAAATCTGACATTTCTTATTAATTAAAACGATTCGTGCACTTTCGAGTCCGTTTCTGCCTTCAGGCCGAAAACGAAATGCTTGTAATGACGTTTTTACTTTGCCGCGAGGCTGTCAAGCTTTAAGAAGATTCAAAGACTATAGCGGGTATCAAAAACTCAAAAGGTAGTAGAGTTAATATATTATTAATTCAATTTAGTAGTCTTTAGGATCATTATAGGTTCTTAAAATCGAAGAGACTAAAATTAGTAAACTTTTCGGGTAGTGATGTTTTAGAGAGATTAAGTTATAGGACGAAAAAAATAGTATAGAGTAGCACAAATAGATATATTTCGACTAAGGGTTAGGGAATTTAAAGTAGAGTGGTGTCTCGTTGGGAAGTGACATGTAATTATTATGTATGTTACCTTATAAAAATATGTATGATTTCGTGGTAACGAGGTGTACGCTATTCGTTAGGTACGTATTTGATTATGTGTTATAATCGAACGACATAAATTATAGGTCGTGGGTCGAGGTCGTTGCGATTCTGTTGTGATTTAATTGGTTTAATTGATGTGGTCTTATCATTTGAGGTTTCATAGCATCGCTTTTCAGATCTTTTGAATGTTTTTATAACCACGCGTATAGGGGGATACAATGCTTGTTACTAATGCAATTTTACATGTTTGAATTACAAATTCGTGGTTTACTATACTTAATTTGATAGCTCGCTATATGGGAGTATAATTATTTGACTTCATTTTTGTTGTACAAATGCATATTTTACATTTGAAATATTTTTGGATTTTAGCTTTGGCTGATTGGACTTGGATAACAATAAAAATATTACTGCATTCCGGGTGTTCTTGAGAGTGGGGAACTACCCGGTATCGGGGAGTACAATATGTTTCGCGCGCTCTCTCTCTACATGCCCCGGATGGCGCAGCACGCACGCGCGCGTAGGGCGGACACCTCGGTACCGGGTAGTTTATCATGATATTTTGTATCACTGCCTCAAATTAGGGTACATAAAAGTCTACGTTAACCAGCGTCATGAACTGTAAAATACTATTGGAGGGGAGCGCGAATGTTATGATAGTTCTATATCGGGTGTGGATCCCTGTTGGGTGATTAAAGCGTCGCCTATGGGAACGAACTTTATAGCTTGATGTTGTTCCACTGTGAATGATATGAAAATAGATACTTTCGGGCATCTGTCATACCGCCGTTCGGGTGACTACTTATCAATGAGGAGCTTAGACAAACGTTATAAATGTTCGATTTTATAACGTTGGGGACTGATAGGGCATCCCAACATGGCACGAAATTTTTATGTGAGGGACGGAATTTACTATAGTGCGGATCAATGTCAAAGAATTTATATAGTGACTCATATCGTCGAGCTTCAGTGTCATGCATTCTTTATAAATCTTTGGGATAAGATTGATACTTTTGGTGACATAAAATGCTGTCAGATTCTTTATAAATCTGTGTTTCGTTGCGCGCGCTGAAGCGTTTGTGTTACAGTGTGATGTGATCTGTGTTCGCAATATATTTAAATGTTAGCTCAGATAATGCGATGTTCGATGGAGCGTTGAAGATAAGATGGTTCAGTATCGAAAACATGTGTTGTGTGTATGTGGTGGGGACGGTGTGGCGCTCTTTTAAGCATCGTTTTTCTCAGGGGAATTAGAATGCTTGGTACTTTTTGATGTGCTTGGAGTCTGGCTTTCGGGGAGTGCCTTTTTTCTTTATTGTGCATGTATTTAGATAGTTATTCTTTTGAAGGTTTGTTTGTGGGGTGACGTGTTGTGTTTTGTCCCGATTTTGTATTTTTGTGGATGTAATTTTACTTTTTTTTCTTTCCTTTCTTTTTTCTTTTCCCTCCTTCCTCTTTTTTTAATTTAATTACCTTTAACTATTTTTTTTTCTTTTACTTTCTTTTTTTAACACTTTTTTTCATTTTTTTTATTTCTTTATTTAATTTTATTTTTCCTCATTTTTTTTGCTCTTTATTTCTTTTAAAATCAATAAAAATTCTAGCTTTTCATGTTGTGATGCAAATAATGGGACAAAATTATTATAAAATTCAGTTTTTTATTGAAATCAACAAAATGTTATTTTTTTCAAACGACACTAAGCGGTCGTTCTCTTGTTTGTATTTTTGCTGATGTATTTAAGAAGTAACACCCCATTTGGGCTTATTCCGCTGCGTTGTATATGATTTTTGGGTGTGTTACAGTATTGGTATCAGAGCAATGGTTTAGAGAATATGTTGCATAATTTATAGGATCTATAACGTTTCACACAAACATATCACACACACAAAACACCTTTCCAACATTCAATACACTTAAAAAAATATAATAAACCTATAACAATCCACCATAACACAACACATAAATACCAAATTAAAATATAACAAACACCCTCTAACAAACACACCCACCTCTCTATAAAACATCCAATATTTAATCCTCCATTAAAAACAATACCTACCCAATATCTAATCCATTAACCAACACACTCCAATACCTAACCCACATTAACACCCAAAACCCCTCCCACGCACCCAATACCCTAAAACCCCCACCCATTACACCAAAACAACCCCCCACAATAAACAACTCCCTGCATCCACTACTACCAAGCTTAAAAATCCTCTCACATCACTCTCTCTCCCTTCCCAATATCTAAATACACTTTAAGTAAAAATATAATTCCAATAACTAAAAAACCAATTTACAAAATAAAAAAAAAAAATAAAACAATTAATACACACAATACAACCCTTATCTACACCACATAATAAAACATTCATATCAAATACATCCAACCAACCTTCTACCATACTAAGTAAACTTTTTTCAAATAAAACATTATTGAATTCAATATCATCAAATTTTATTCACAATCCCCACTACACACGCAATAGTGAAGAGTCATGTGTAGTGTGTGTGATGGTTTTGTGTGTTGCGTTCTAGACTCTCGATCATCACACATTCATACCGCAACTTCTGTTTCTTATAGTCTGTGTGTGTGTGTGTGTGTAAAGATAGAGATGAGATAAATGAATATGGATATCACTCTAATACTGAATTTTTCTTAACTAGATCTTTACTTATTTACTCTAATCAGAAGAAGAGGACTCATTAATTATCTTGAACTTATTTGATCTGCCTGGCGTTTTTATCAGCTTCCAAAGCGAGTTTTTATCAAACTCGTCCATATTCAGTAGAACACATGCATCGTCTGTCTCCATCACCTTGAAGGTATGAGATTAGCGTTATTGCACCCAACCAGGAAACATTAAATAATATAGCTATTATGAAAAGATTTACACTACTCTTATAATATCATACTATAGAAACCCTCTGTATATCGCTGCCGTACACACCCATCTACCCCTACACACCCCCCCCCCCCCCCCCCCCCTACCCCCCCCCCCCCCCCCACTCTTCAGTTAAATAAATAACAATATTTCATCACGAAAAAATTTTTCATTTCTTACTTACTAAATCCTTGCGCCCCCACCATGTCTTTTTTATGGTAATATAATGTAATTATAAATGAGTGGGCTTTAATGGTATCGATTATGACACGGAGTATGAACTGAAATCGATCAATCATGATATGAATCCGCCGTTGATGTGTGTAGGTGTTATAGAGAGATAGACAATGTGTGTGTGTCTTGCCACTTAGCAGAATCTCAGTGTATGTGATGTAGTGTGTGTGTAGTACCCGTATCTTATTCTTTACAAGTTTTTACTTTGCACATTGACAACCGCTCCCTCTGCCAATCATCGAACATGTCTGTAGGCTTAACAGCACTGTGTGCAATATCACCGTCACCCACTTTGTTATACCGTAATGACGTTATGGTCGCTACAGTTGGGTCATGGGCCATGGTGGTAGCCCGAGCTAGATACAACCATAACCCAAATAGGTTATGAATCCCCATAAACGAGATGAACACCGTTTTCCAGAGTCGACGATGAGCATCTTGCATATAGTTTGGACTATTCATTACGGGTCCACTGTCAGGACGGACGTTAGTCGCTATACATTCTAGTATATGCAAGAGGATCTGGCCTTAGTTGAGCGTGTGTGTGTGACGTTAGGAGTTGGCACTAGAGAGAGAGAGAGAGTGGTGCCTGCAGGACTAGTCCAAGCAAGTGGTATATTAGATTCACTCTCTCGCATGTATCAAGATGGTAATGGGTGATGTTGTGGTTAGAGTTATAATGTGGGGTGTGATCATTCGGGTCCAAATAATGTGTGTGTACAATATTGTTGTTCTGGTAAGCGGGGATGTTCGAGTGAGAGCGATACCAGTGGTGAGAGTAATATCAAATCATTAATAACTGGGTTTGTAACGATATTGGTAGTGTGCCATCACTCTTCCTCACCCTCACACCCTCTATACATAGAGATCGCAGTATTCCTGGTAAGTGATGTAGTCTCGAAAAATTATGGGATATTAAGAATTGTCAAACATTAGATATTGCTGAATAAAGTTTCAGCGTCATGTTCAAATGGCTTAGTAATCTTAAGTCTTGGTTCCGAGTTCACTAAGCGGATCAACACGAATTTAATCTCGAGGACTGAGATTTTCTTTAAGGGGGTAGTTACTGTAAACATCAAGAATTTTCGAAATTTAGAATACGATTTCAATCTTTGACTTTTAGGGTCTGGCTTGATTATAAGACGATCATCGAACATCACGTTTCAGACTCGGACTCTTAAGCATTTGACGTGGTATGAACATTTCTGACAACTTTTTAGTTTTGCCACGAGAAGGAGGACCTGGAAACGAGCCGGAAATGGCGCTTAAATCATCACCGCAAAAAAACATTATTCGAAAACAATATTCAACGCGGACACACAAAAATCTTTAAATTTGTTTAAATTATTAGTATTTATTGAATAAAATTTTTAAATAAATTATTCATCATTTTTAATTAAAAGCGTTGTTGATAAGCGGATTTCTCGAGCTTAATCCATTTTTATTCGGACGAGGCAAAACCGGTGTTCGCAAAACAATAAGAGAGATATTTTATTTATTGTTATAAAATATTTCTGAAATATTATAAATAAATACTCTTTTTTTAGCGGAAAAAAATAAATTTGAAAAAACAAATGGGCGCAACGTTTAGAGATTTGAATCGTTCGTTAAGTCGCTCAAATGAGTCCCGAAACCGTTTTTATAAAAAACTATACCAAAATGTTACACTGTAGGTCCCTCAACTTATTTAACTTGTCACATTTAATATATATATATATATATATATATTTATTATATATATATATATATATATATATATATATATATTATATATTTAATATATATTTATTTATATATTATTATCAAAATTTATATCTTTTTTTTTCATTTCACTCTCTTATATACACACACACCCCCTTTATAACTCTCTCTCTCCCAAAATATCCGGCCACCACCTCCCACCGCCGGCCACCGTCACGCCGCCGCCGGAAAACTTTTCCGGCGGACATATCCGGCGAAGACCAAAAAGACTCGTACATCCTACCGATATATCCGATCCACCACTTCAACTCTCCTCACTCGCGACTCCCCACCTCCGACGCCACCATCATTTCATAACCATCTCTCTCTCGCTCCATACACCACCGAACCTCGCACCACCACAGCCGCCTGCCATCATCATCATCATCATTATAAAACACCACGGGGGTGTTTGTTCGGGTTTGGTTTGGTTGGGTAAATACAAACCAAGGGGGTGCGTCGGGTTTCGAGATGTTGAACAACAATAAAGGTGTTGTTTCGGGTGACTTTTGCAACAAGGGTTGCGTAGTGGTGTTCGGGTCGGGCTGTGGAAACAGTGGGGTTGGGTTTAGCAGCTAGGGGTGTTTGATTGTGGGTTGGGTCGGGTTGGTTTGTGGTAACAGCCGGTATAAACCCGCGAGAGGGTGTGTCGGGGTGTTTGGGTTGCGTCGGGTTTGACAGCGGGGACAGCCTAGGGCGTGTTCGGGTTTGGTTTGAGTATAAACAACCCAAGGGATGCGTTTGGTTTGTATTATAACAACAAGGGGTGCGTTTGGCTAAGGGTTTGGCACCGAAGGTGTGTTTGGTAGGCTGCGAATCAGCCAACAAGGGTTGCGCTTGGGCTATTGTAGAGACTAGGGGGTGTTTGTTTGTTGTGGTTCTCACCACCGTAGGGTGCGGTTGGGTGGCAGCCACCACCATGAGGTGTTTGGTGGTTAATTTATCAAAAGGGGCGTTTGGTAGGGGCAGTTTCACAAGTTAGGGAGTGTTTGGTTTAGACAGAAACGCACAAGGGTGCGTTTGGCTGTCAAAACAGCCCAAGGGTGCGTTTGGCTTAACAGCCACGCACAAGGGTGCGTTTGGCTGTCC
>BQNB010139638.1:0-17528 GCA_026074375.1 Tanacetum coccineum
AGCGATACAGACAAAAGCTGGTTTTCTAAGACCTAACATGCATATTTATCACAAGAAGCAACATCACTAAGATCTACATCCTAAGTTTCATACAATCATAAATAAATACAATAGAAGGTTTAGCCAAGCATGTTATAGATAAAGCAAGAACTGATAAGAATCACACAACAAAACATATTGAATGATTAAATAAGTCTTGATTAAAATATGAATTGAAGTAAGTACAATAGGGTTTTGAGGCCCTAAAATCATCCCTAACAGCTGCTAAATGAACTAGGATTCGTACCCACTTTTTATTCTAAAGTTACACACTTAAAACCCTAAAATCGGATTTGTATTTATAGGAAAATCGTTGCGACGACGTCGCGTTTTAATCGTGACGCCGTCGTGACAAGAATATTCTAGATAATAGACTGGGTCGTACAACCTAACGCCGTCTTGGATATCGTTGTGACGGCGTCACGTGTAATTTGTGATGCCGTCTCTAGTTTTTGAAGAGAAATTCTTGAGCAATGTTGGTGTAGGTCCGTACTCTTGTCTGTTTCTTTTCCAAATGAGCCCAAGTCACGTGTATTTCTTCCAAATGCCTTCCAAATGCAAAATACCTAAAAAGGAACGATTAAGTACCTATTTTGGGCATAAACACACGATTTAAGAGGTTAAACGGCCATAAAAAAGTGTATAAAATAACACCTCATCAAATACCCTTACATTTGGGATTTGCTTGTCCTCAAGCAAATGGGCTTTTCTATCTAGACAATAACAATATGAGGGGTCATTTTACCTACTCTTTAAAAGTATTTTACAACACAACCTTCTAGACCTCGTAATTAACAGCACATAAAGTATATACTAGCACCTCACATAAGTGTTTGGGATTCTCTCTTTCACTCGGGTGTATAATAAATTATAACATAAGGGGGAAACGGAAAATCAACACTCATTACCTGTCATAGCATATAAATTACCATAGGCTTGGTAAAGGATCAAACCTCCACCGCTAGGTGCAAGCATTATTCATTACTATCTAAGAGGTCTTTTTAAAGGGTTGTGGGGTGTAGGTGTACGATAATATATAATGGAAACGGAAACAGATGGGATACATTTAGGTGGCTTTGAGTGAATTTGGAGTGGAATGGTTAGCTAATTATTTACACGAATACACGCTGGTTTGGTTGCTAAGCCAAGACTCGGACGAAGATATACAAACTCTATACAACTCTACATTAATCTCTTTCTTTTTCTTTTCTTTTTTTTGAATAACATAATACATCATAACGTGAGGTTTATAACACGTACCCATACACTTGAGCTTTTACATGCTCGATATTTACAATCTAACTAATGACCCGATTTGAGGTGGATCAAAATAACATGGAGATCATCTAACAAATATATGGGGGTATTGACATAACTTTTCTTCTTTATTCTTCCGTGAAATAAATACTACCATGAATCCCAATCGTCCCAAAACAGTATTTACAAGGATAAGGACTTAGCAACCGTGTACTCAAATAATTAACTTGTGTTAAAACAATAATGTACTAAAAGCGAGTACATACAAGGTAGGCTAAGGCGACTTGGGTGTAACGATTAGTTTAAGGGTGACAATGCTCTTCATTAATAGTCCGGCTTAACCAGAAAATTACGAGAACCATGAAAAAGGATAGGCTTGGAGGGTTATACTAGGGGTATCCTGCACTAAAGGTGAGTGCATGGCAAGGGTGTGGGATAGTTATATGATTGGTGTGACCATCATAACAATTACCTTAGGGGAATAGGTTGGGATGGCTTGATCACGGATCTAAACAGAATTCTAAGGGTTGAGGAAAGATCTTTTTTGGTGTTTTTATATTATATGAAAGCATGTAATTCATAGTATTGTTGAGGTGGTTGGTTTTGCTATTAAACTAATTTTAAATAAATATGGTGATAACAATATAATAAAACACTGTGTTTATTTAATCATGTATTACTCCTTAGATTGCTTCTCCTAGTGTTGTTGCTTTGTCACACTTGTGATGATCTATGTAATTATTTCCTAAGTCATGAACGAATTACACGAACCCGCCGTCTATTTAATATTCCGTTAAGGCAACACACAAGTAAGGTAGTATGAAGACTATTACAAGGCCCCTAAGAGTATATTAAATGCATTTGAAATATATTAAGAGTTGATCAACCATATAAGGGGCAAGGTAGTATGAAGACTGTTACCCGATTGTATCATTTCTACACAATCATGTTTTCCTAGACATATCAACATCGATACAAACAAAAGCTGGTTTTCTAAGACCTAAACCATGTTATCCTTCACAAGAAGCAACACATCTTAAGATCTACATCCTATGTTTCATACAATTCATAAATAAAACACAATAGAAGGTTTTAGAACCAAGATGTTATAAGTAAAAAGCAAGAACAAATAATGAAATCAAAAAACACATAGACATATTTGAATGAATTAAGATAATCTTACTAGATTAAAACATGAATTGAAGGAAGTACAGTTGAGTTTTAAAGCGACCTAAAATCGTTTTCCCTAACAGTGCTAAACAGACACTTAGGGGTTCATCCCTTTATTTTACTCTAATAGTAACACTTAAAACCCTAAAATCGGATTTGTATTTATAGGAAAATCGTTGCGACGGCATCGCGTTTTAATCGTGACGCCGTCGTGACCAGAATATTCTAGATAATGGGCTGGGTCGTACAATCTGACGCCGTCTTGAGATCTTGTGACGCCGTCTTGGAAATCGTTAGGACGGCGTCACGTGTAATATGTGACGCCGTCTCCAGCTTCTGAGGAGAAATTCTTAAGCAATGTTGGTGTAGGTACGTAGTCTTGTATGTTTCTTCTCCAAATGAGCCCAATTTACATGTATTTCTTCTAAATGCCTATCAAATGCTAAATACCTAAAAATGAATGATTAAGTACCTATTTTGGGCATAAACACACGATTTAAGAGGTTAAATGACCCCGAAAAAGTGTATAAAATGACACCTCATCAAATACCCCTACACTTGAGATTTGTTTATCCTCAAGCAAATGGGCTTTTCTATCTAGACAATAACAATATGAGGGGTCATTTTACCTACTCTTTAAAAGTATTTTACAACACAACCTTCTATACCTCGTAATTAACACCACGAAAAGTATATACTAGCATCCCACATAAGTGTTTGGGATTCTCTCTTTCACTCGGGTGTATAATAAATTATAACATAAGGGAGAAACGAAAAATCAACACTCACTACCTGTCATAGCACATAAATTACCATAGTCTTGGTAAAGGATCAAACCTCCACTGCTAGGCGTAAGCATTATTCATTACTATCTAAAAGGTTGTTTTAAAGGGTTGTGGGTGTAGGTGTAAGATAACATATAATGGAAACGGAAACGGATGAGATACATTTGGGTGGCTTTGGTTGAATTTGGAGTGGAAGGGTTAGCTAATTATTTACATGAATACACGCTGGTTTGGTTGCTAAGTCAAGACTTGGACGAAGATATACAAACTCTACACAACTCTACATCAATCTCTTTCTTTTTCTTTTCTATTTTTTTAATAACATAATACATCATAACATGGAGTTTATAACACGTACCCCTACACTTGAGCTTTTACATGCTCGATATTTACAATCTAACTAATGACCCGATTTGAGGTGGATAAAAATAACATGGAGATCATCTAACAAATATGTGGGGGTATTGACTTAACTTTTCTTCCCTATTCTTCCGCAAAATAAATACTACCATGAATCTAATCATCCCAAAACAGTATTTACAAGGATAAGGACTTAGCAACCGTTGTTACTCATGTAATTTAACTTTAGGTTATAACACTAAATGTATAAAGCGAGTACATACAAGGTAGGCTAAGGCGATTTGGGTGTAACGATTGGTTTAAGGGTTATCAATGCTCTTCATTAATAGTCTGGCTTAACCAGAAAATTACGAGAACCATGAAAAAAGATAGGCTTGGAGGGTTGTATTAGGGGTATCCTGCACTAAAAATAAGTGCATGGCAAGGGTGTGGGATAGTTATATGATCGGTGTGACCATCATAACAATTACATGTTTAAAACATGGGTTAATCCTAGTGCCTCTTATCAAGCAATCTTAAAACTTACTATGCGGTCTCAGGATGCATCACAAAAACAAGTTCTAAAATTTAATATACTACCGGTACACTCATATAATTTAATACCGATCTCAATTCTCCAGAAAAGGCGACAAAGACCACATGTACACACCCGTAACGACGGAATAGACACATATGACTGCTCACTCCTTAACTCAAGAAAGCTAAAGGTATAAACTATCTTGGGTATCAATAATATATACCTGAATTCCTAAAGATCTAAAGGCGAACCTCACATTTTTTAGGTAGAATTTTGAGGGTTATTGTGCTAGTCATATAAATTCATATCCATGAGACGCTCTTAATACTCGGTTTTCGTCGGTATATGTCATAAAAAAATTTAAATTTGGGTTAAAATCACCTCTTATGCTATGTTTTGATATATTACCCATTCAAGGACAAAACAAATGGCAAATGAAAGAATAGTTTCTAAGACTTATTTTCTCCCTACACTTAAGTTGAACATTGTCCCCAATGTTCTATAAAGGTACCCGTAAAAACAAATAAAGGGAAAAGAAAACAAGGAAAAGAAACTAGTACTCCCCTAGTTTGCTCAATAATGGAGAAGAAACATGCGATAACTGGTTAAATCGTCCTCCAATAATCATCCAATGAAACTTCCTAAGAACTTCCAAGCTTCTTCTCATCAAATATATCTTGTAATCAAAGATAAAAACAACTATACCAAGCATAAAATGTGCGATATAATAATATACAATTATGAAATTAGGGTTTGACTCGATAAAGCAGTAAAGATAGGATGAGAGAATTGTCAAACTCATTGGTTTTGCAGGTTTATAATAGAAGATTACATATTTTAAATGTTATGCGAGTTTTATTTTCAAAAATAATTAAAAACTTTAAGTTTTCTGGACCTGGGCGTTTGACGCCGTCAGGAAAATCCTAACGCCAACACAGGTGTCGTGGTGACGGCGTCACGTGTAAATCGTGACGTCGTCTCCACGTTCTGTGAAAATGAAATTTTTGTTTTTGATGAAAATTTTCCTGCACTTGATTTCATAAGTTAGTTCTTGTACAAATAGCTGCATAAAACCTGAGTTTTGACAATTTATTCATATGACTCAAAACTGACGCGAATTAATCTAAACAATTTATTTAACATGTTTGAACTTGGTTCTAAAAACCGGATAAATTCCCCTACACTTATTGTTGCAAAATACCTTTGATTGAAATTAAGACGAGGTTAAGAACAATACAAAGCATGATTACAAGATAAAGTTCGAACATGATAGAATAAAATGAAAAGAGTAAAACACACGACACTCCTAATATGCGATAAAAGTAAATATTGGGTTGCCCCCCAAAAAGCGCTTTTTTATTTTACGAGTCTTGTAGCTAGACTCGAAGTCACACGTTCTTACGTGACTTCTCTTTTGTTATCCATCATCTCTTTTTATAACCTCATCAAATGCCTAATTCCTCTCCTACTACCTTTGTCTTGCTTGTACTTATCTCCAATAAGTAAGCTTTGGTAGTAGTGCGTCCTTCCATGGAAAAAGTTTTCTTCATAGGCGGACGGGGGTATGGAATCGGTGCTCAAACCCATAAGTCTTGTTTGCTTGAATATCTCCAGGTGTGAGGCATTTTAAATGTGATATTCTCATCATCTTGCTCAAACATGACCGTTCCTTCTTCTTTATTGTAGACAAGGCCAGTGGGTTTAATTATGAAAGGTCTTTTCCGGAAAACCATTTCTCCAAGGTGGCGATCGATAATGGTAGTGGTATCTTCCAATATCATAAAGTCGCATTCGTAGGTGAAGCTTTTTATGAAAAATTTTAAACGTCTCACTCTTCCTACAAAGTTGCTAATCTTATCGGGGTTTGACGGTTTTTGCCTGGATCTAAGCTCATAAGTCATGATCTGATTATATTGATGCCTAGACATGATATTGATTGGTGATTCTAGTTCTATGTAAGCGTGTCTCTTAAAGAAGTGACCGATCATGAAGGAAATTTTAATGTTGTTTAGGCTTCTAGCTCTTATTTTTGCCTTTACCCATGGGGGTCGAGGATTCTTTAACAACCATTCATGATGTGACAATTCCTTCATAGTTGGGAATGAGTTAAAGTTTTCATCATCTTCATCCTCTTCGAATATTTCTTCGACTTCCTCATCAGTTTCGAATTTACTTTCTTCTTCTTCGATCACCTCTTCTACCTCCACGTCGGTTTCCATCTCATCTTCCTCCTTGCCTTGCTCATTGCCTTGACCCTTTACCTCTCCACCTCTTCTTACCATATTACCGAGTTCGTGCTTGTGTGCGTTGGTTGATGAGATGTCTTCTTCTTCTGTATCACTGTCTGTGCTGAGAATGACGATTGAATTGACGAAGTGAACGCATTTTGGGGCTGACGGATTCTTGTTTAGTTCTTTTATGGATGCGGGAGAGAGATATTTTTGGGAGAACAACTTTGACGGGCTTTTGATTCCTTTCTTTCTGAGCTCCTCTCTTTCGTCATGACGGGCTGCATTGCTCTTGTAGACCATGGAGTTTCCTGCATTTTTGAGGGTAGATACGTCATTGAGTTTTTCGAAGACAGTTTTCCAAAGAAGGTTAATTTTTCCAATCATGTCATCCTGCTGTTGTTCGAGTTGGGTTCTTAGGTGATATAACCTCTTCTTTTGGTTAGAGTCGAAATCAAGTAATGCATTTTCAAGCTTTATTTGATAACTAGAGGAGTAGACGAAGATTGATCCGTTTTGTGGGTTTGTGAATGTTTGAGTTCACCCCCAGTTAAAGTTTAGTTTGTCCTTCCAAGAGTTTTACAGTGTCCAGTGGATCATTGAATTCCTTGGTCCTTGGTTCGGGTGTGCCTCTTGCGTCCTATTGCGTTCGTACGCGATGATTCGTAGTCAACAAAGTTTGCACGGGACCTTCATGCCAATCAGGAGTGTTGCTGGGGGGGGGTGGGGGGGAAAAAAACCCCCCCCCCCCAACTACACATATTTCATATGAGGTAGTATTTTTTTCACTTGAATAGGTTGTGTTGAAGCAAGATACTCTTCCATTAAACGTTAGACTTGAGTTTCGAGCTCTATTAGACGGCGGTCGGATGTACTCGGGACATCTTAAGGCAATGCGATTTCCTTGACCGACTTAGCGAAATCCCTTGGTTCGTTCCAACTTTCGTTGTCATAGAGGGCGAGGTCCTCTAATAATGCCCAGGATTCTTTGGCGTTATGGTCACGAAGCTTACCGCCGGCCGATTGTTCCATGGTTCGTCTTGTGACGGGATTGACATGGTCATAAAAAATTTCGACTTGGAGCCAAAGGTCGATGCCATGATGAAGGACTTTTTGTAGTAAGTCCTTAAACGAGTCCATGCTTCGGATAGAGATTTTCCATGATGTTGTTGGAACATCAGGATATCATTGCAGAGTTTTGCGGTCCTTCTTGGTGGAAAGAATTGAGCAAGGAATCGGGTAGTAAGATCCTCCCATGTGGTGATGGATCCTGCTGGAAGACTTTCAAGCCAATTGCTAGCTTGATCGCGAAGGGAAAATTAAAATAAACACAGGCGCGATCTTTCTCTATTTTTACCATCAAGGTCAAGTGAGTCCATAAGTTTAAGGAAATCCTTGATGTGTTGGTTTGGATCCTCAAACCGAAGTCCGTGAAATGAGCATCCGTTTTGCACCAACCGGATGGTGTCGGATCGAAGAGGTACCACATTGTTCCCTACGAGGAGCTCGATGGTATTCCTGTAGCCCTCGTGGCTAGGTTTGGAGTAGTCTCCTAGAGTGCAGATAGGATTCTCGTCTCTTATGGTGGTTGACGAGAATAGGTTACGAAACAGATAACACAAAGAAAAGATAGACTACAAGAAAGCTAATATGCAGAAATTAAATCTTACTTGAAAGGATTCAAGCAAGTAGAACTAAGTTAAACTGTGATCAATACCTAACTATTCCCCACGCAGCGGTGCCAAAAACTTGATGCGGTCATCGTAAGACTTCTACACGAAGTTTTACAACTCCCTAGGCAGAGTACCTAACCGTTGTAGTAGTAGTATAGGAAAGACTCGGGGGTTGTTATTGTTCTCTAGGGGAATAGGTTGGGAAGATTTGATCATGATCTAACAGAATTCTAAGGGTTAAGGGAAGATTATTTTTGTGTTTTTATATTTTATGAAAGCGGGTAAAATCATATATTGGAGAGGTGGTTGGTTTTAGCTATTAAAATAAATATTAACTAAACTAATGGTGATAATAACCAATATAAATAAAAGACTGTGTTTATTCTAATCATGTTATTACTCCCTAAGATTGCTTCTTCTGTGTGTTGCTTTGTCAACTTGTGATGATCTATGTTAATTATTTCTAAGTCATGAACGATTTACACGAACCCGCCGTCTTTTATTATTTTGTTAAGGACAACGCCCAAGTAAGGTAGTATGAAGACTATTACAAGCCATTAAGAGTTATATTACAATGCATTTGAAATATTTAAGTGTGGATCAAACCACTATAAGGGGCATACGGTAGTATGAAGACTGTCAACTGATGGTATCCTTCTACACTATCAATAGTTTTTTAGACATATCAACAGCGATTACAATAAAAGCTGGTTTTTCTAAGACGAACATGCATATCCATCACAAGAAGCGACTACTACTAAGATCTACATCCTAGGTTTCATACATATCATAAATAAACACAATAGAAGGTTTAGCAATGAAATGTTATAAGTAAAGCAAAAAAGAACAATATTAAATCACACAACTTCATAGCTTATTGAATGATTATGTTAATCTTTACTTGAGTAATACTGAATTTAAAAGGAAGTAAAATAGGGGTTTGAGGCCCTAAAATCGTCCCTAACAGCTGCTAAATGAACTAGGGTTCGTCCCTTTCTTTTACTCTAAAGTTACACACTTAAAATCCTAAAATTGGATTTGTATTTATAGGAAAATCGCTGCGACGACGTTGCATTTTAATCATGACGCCGTCGTGACAAGAATATTTTAGATAATGGGTTGGGTCGTACAATCTACCGCCGTCTTAAGATCTTGTGACGCCTTGTCTTAGAAATCATTTGTGACGACGTCCACATGTAATCGGGTGACGATGTCTCCAAGCTTTAATGGAGAAAATTCTTGAGCATATGTTGGTAGGTCCGTTAGTCTTGTCCGTTTTCTTCTTCTAAATGAGCAAAAAAGTCACGGTGTATTTCTATCCAAATGCCTTTCCTTTCAAATGCTAAATACCTGAAAAGGATCGATAGTACCTATTGGCCATAAACACACGATTTTGAGGGGTTATAATAACCCGAAAAAGTGGATCAAATGGACACCTCATCAACCGTGAAACAGGGATAGGCTCTGCGGGTTGATTAGGGGTATCCTGCACTAAAAGTAATGCATGGCAGGGCGTGGGAGGTTTACATGATCGGTGTGACATCATAACAATTACAGGTTTATAAAACATGGGTTAATCCTTAATGGCTGCTTATCAAGCAAAATTAACACTTACTATGGCTGGTCTCCAGGTTGCATCACATAAAACAGTTCTAGAATTTAAGATTTTTTTTTTACTAACGGTACACTCTCATAATCCTAATAGTAACCAACACCATGTTCCAAGGAAAAGGATACAAAAAACTCGCTTATTACACATCCGTATTAACGACGGATATAGACACACATGATTGCTCTACCTCCTTAACTTGAACTAGCAAAAACTAAAACATTCTAAGGGCGAACCTCACATTTCTGGGGGTGAAATGAATTTAAGGGTTTTTGTGTGATAGTAATATAACTTCCTATCCATGGGTGCTCTTATATATTTGGTTTTCGGTTGGTATGTGTCATAAAAAATTTTAAAATTTGGGTCCATAAATCACCTCTTATGCTATTTTGTGATATATATTACCCATTATTTATAGGACAAAGCAAATGACAAATGAAAGAAAGTTTTTTAAGGCTTATTTTCCCCCTCCACTTTAGCGTTGAACATTGTACTAATTTCTATAGATGATACCTATAAAAACGAAATAAAGGAAAGAAAACAAGGAAAGAAACGGATCAATCTGTAGGTGGGGGTTTTAGGTTGTCACGAGTGGATAGGTATTGGAATTGGCGAACAGTATGATTATACATCCATTGAGCTCGTTCATCTTGCTGTCCCATCCAAGATTCAATCCTTCCCTAAGCCATCCAACGCGCATAGCGGACTTGGCAATCTCCTTGGCTCATGTTGCGGTAGATGTCCGCGGAGCCCCCAACTCCTTTGTTTCCCCCTTCTTTATCGCCTTCCTCATCATCACCTTCACCTTCCTCCATAACCTCTTTGGTAGTTGGCCAACAACACTCACCCTCGTGGAGTTTCATGATGACTCACATCTTAACCAATGATGTTTTATGTAGAGGGGGCTTACGACTCAACACACTTACCATTTCATTGGTGAGCAAACCAAAGGACCGATCTATCCTTGTCAAAAACATCCCCCCAAAAATCACACTTTTATCCTTTACGCTCTTTAGGTACTTGGCGAGCCAATAGGGGATGTTGCAAACAACCCCTTCCCCAAAGATGCAATACAGATAGAATAAGTCAATCTCAGTGACACGATTGGTGGTTTCCTTCCTACCCGCGATGGTCATCGTGATGCACTGATGAGCAAGCTTGATCCTTGGGTTTCTAATACATTTCACTTTTGTGTTTCCAACATTAAACCTATCGTCACCAATACTAGGCCAAAACAAATGAGTCAAGTGAGTAGAGTTGACTATTTCCGCCCCTCTCAAACCGCTAAGTGTTGCAACATCCCTAGATTCCCTCTCAGAGTACAAACCAACTCTCCATCCTAACTCAGGGAGGGAAATCTCCCTTTTTACTCATCCCAACCTAAATGTGACACCTTTATATAGTGGATCATACCTACAAGGGGAGGCGTCAAACTCAAATGAAGCAAAGAATTCGCGGACAAGCTTGCGGAAGATGGGCTTGTTGATTTGAAAAAGGTTAACCCATTGTGGTCCAGAGAAGGTATCGGTGTTGAAAAGCCAAATCATGGCTGAGCAAGACCTTTGTTAGAGAGAAAATCCCAATCAACAACATCCCCGGAGTGAATTGAGCGCCCAGCGAGGTTGTTATAGTTCATTTGATTGTTTTCATTATCGAACAATCCAAACTTGCGTACCTTTTCTTCCATTGTTTCTTCGCGAGATGAGGAGGCTTGCCCCCTAGTGCTCCTAGATCTTTTTCTCATTGCCTATATTGAAGTTAAAACAAGAAACGAGAGGAGTTAGAGAGCAAGAATTAAGCTGAGTGTTTGTTCAGATGGTGGCGACGGTGTCACGAATAACATGTGACGCCATCAGAGAGGGTCTGATTCAAAAAATGTTTTGGGAGGGAAAACTAAGCTATTTTCCAATAAACATGTTCCTAAACACCCCCTTAGCATCGGACCCACTTTGAAGGGTCAAAAAATTAGAGTCGTCAATTCTAAGTTCGAGTTGTTTTCACAAAAGTGTTGATTTCAGATGATTTAATACTTAAGGTGGTAACAAACGACTTGGATTGGTGTCTAATTGTTCCTTACTTCAATCAATTGGGTACGGATTAAACTAGGGGTATCAATCAATATAATAGATTTGAAATCGATTAAATGAAACCGCAAGAGTACGAGGAATGATTTACTTACTGATTTAGGATGAACGATCGTTGGATAGCGGGAATCAAGTTTGGGATTGATAAGCGTCACGTATTAATCATGTCGGCATCACGGGGAGTTTTTTACTTTGGATCCTTATTGTTTTAGGAAATTCAAAATTGCAGCCCATGACTTCCCTTAAAGGAAAGATCGTGTGTCTTTCCTCCCGGGTCAAACACACGGTTGCTATCTACGTGTGTAAAAGAGCGGTGGGGAGAGGATCACGTTTGATGAGGTCGTTAACCATGAAGGTGGTGTCGTTTTGAGTAGGTGGTTGAACGGTTAGTGAATTGCTCGGGTTGTAATGGGATAGATTAGCCCTTTCTTCAGGCTTAAACCCAAAGATATTCTTCTAAGGTTGAGATGGATTCGAGTGTATTAGCCGAACGTATCTTACGCATAGAAATTTTGTAGGAGTAGGAAACGTCTTCTTCTTGAGGTTTTCTAAGAAGTCATGTTTAGCACTGTTCTCCAGGACCTTGGTGTCCGGATACTTTGTGATTTTCTTGATCTTCCTAGGTTTATTTTCATTTTCTTTTATCCTTTTGTTATCCCATAAAATAATCCATATCACAACACAATAAGCAAACCCAATAAGCTGTATAAGCCGAAATAATAATAATAGAGAGAGAAAGGAAACTTGAAGAATATTAGATTTAAAGAGAGAATGGTGAGTTACAAAATGAGAACAAAATGCAACCAACACCCTCTCCATGTGTGGAGAGGGTTTCTTTTATACCCTTAGCCATTTACTTGGCACATAGGCTTACTTAGTGGGTCGAGCTTGGTTTAACTTGGGCTTTGAGCCTGGTATATGGACAATATTAGTTTAAATTCCAAGCCCGTTAATACCCGACTAGCCAATTACTTATTAAAGACCTAATTTGACTTTATAAGACCGATAACATTCTTGTTTGAATTAATAAAATTAAGGCTAACAATCTCCCCCAATGTTGAGGTCTTCTTTGATCTCCCCAACGTTGATGATATGACTTTTGATGTTTATGCTTTGCCTTGTTTATCTTCGGTCTTAGTCTTTGCTTGTTTGTAATGGCTTTGTTCATTCATGCTTTGTCATCTTGATCTTGAGCCTTTATCTTTTGACTTTGAGTTCTTGAGATATTTATCTTGCATCATCTCCTTGAATTGAATCATCTTGATTTGACTTTCTTGATCAACTTATGCTCTTGACCGACATACTCATACTTGTTGCATTCTTGTTTGACTTATATTATCATAAGGCTAACAGTCTCCCCAGAATACGATTCTTGATTTAACTTTGAAGATCTTTGAGGAAGTTTAGTATCAACAATCTTGATGCTGAATGATTGACTTTGAAATCTTGAGTATGAGTATGTGGTAATGAATCCGACTTCGCTGGTACATGGTTGCAACACTGACGATTGAATCTGCATTTAAAAGGTTAGTGATAAACAACAGATATGGACGAAAGTGTCTTTGTCACTTCGTCGAATACGGTTGCAATAACCACCACGTTCCTTGTTAATCATTATAAATAATCCGTGTGATCAAATAGAATTTAATGAATCTCTTGAATAGGGTTTCGTATCTGTACTAGCTTTTCTCGGTACTAGAGCTCTCAAAGCAGACAACATGGAAAGGTATGGAATTAGATAGTTACTATCCTTTCTGACTAAGTCGTACAGTTCATATACTGGACCAAAAATCGATATCCAGTTGGCATAAGCTTGATTCATATAAAATCTTGCAAGTCACCTACCACAAAGCTGTTTGAGGTTGACTCTGGAAGGATTTCCATTCGTCACTGTGAATACTAAAGAGTATCACTCTGAATGTTTTGGCAAGATCTCAAGATAATTAGTAGCCTCTTTGTTACCAAATGTTATTTAAGGGTGAACAACAAGTGTTGAACATGGATTGTGTCCTAATGATCTTTATAATGATGATCTCTTCTAGCTCTAGACTCAATTTGTGCACTTTGGTTTTAGTACTCGGAGGCTGGAGCTGACTGCCACCTATTCAATATCAACAATCTTGGAGTAATATGTCAACGATACCGTGTATCTCCGTGCAAATGAACAAGTTTCTTTTGAGAGAAACTCGAATGCTGGAAGTGTTTGTGCATTGCATCACTGGGTCCATGACGTATTTCTTAATACCAACAATCATACTTTTGAGATTATGATAGATATGTATGACCGGTTCTTCCTAATTGTGAGGAGGGCTTCTTTCTTTTCACACCATTATCCATACATTTCTATTATAATTCCTTCAACCCCTTCAATGCTTACCAAGAACGTTATCACTAACACTTGTTGTGATTGTTCCAGAGTTAGCTCAACCTTAGTTTGCATGTCTTCAATGATTCCATATCATCTCCAATCAAACTTAAGGAACTGCTATTTCTAACTATGGATTGTCATTGGATAGATCCCTCCGTTCTGGGTTGGATCATAGGACTAATACCATAACTTTAACCACATAGACTTCATCAACTGTCGTGAGTTAATTGGTTTGTTTGGTATAGAGATCCGTAACCATAAAACCATTTTATTACATTGTTTATTTTTTATATACTCCCCCAATACATTGTGCATCGGATATTTGAATGCGTTTCGCACATGAAGGAATGAAGTTGCACTTAGAGTCTTAAAGATCAAATTTTCTAGATCAACATTTATAATCAAGTTTCTCCCAGTATTTAAAATAATAAATCTTTTAGTATATGAAATACCCGATTGATATAAAATTTTAACATGAAAAATATCATGTACCAGCATTTATGCTCTTCGATTCGTACGGATAAAATATCAGATAATTTAATTAAAAAGCTTTTTGAACAAAGTTATTGGCTACTTATATTTATATTTTATCACCTCCTAATTAGTAAAATGTTTATAACACGCGAATGTGTTCCTATTGCGGTCTCATAAAGATTTCAAGCACAAGTTCTAAAATTAACAAATCACCGGCACACTCATATAATTTTAAATCGATACCAATGCTCCAGAAAAGGCGACAAACTACAAATACACAGCCGTAACGATGAATGAGACACTTGCAATCGCAATCAAACCTTAACTCGAGAAAGCTAAAGATAAAAATCATCTTAGGTATCAAAGATGGATACCCGAATTCTTAAGATCTAATCCTCACAATTTTTAATTTTGAGTGGTATAAATATGCTAGTAATGTTATCAATCCAGAGTCAGATTGCTTGTATGTGATCATAAAATATTATTTTTTAGTTAAAAAAAAATTATTTAACTTTTACAGTTTATCTCCCCCTCGCACACTTAATATGAATATTGTCCTGAATGTGAAATACTATAGAGAAAGATAGAATGGAAAAGTGAAATAATACTTCTCACTTATGAAGAATTACTTGAATCTTTTGCTTCACACCATTTCCGTCTCGCACCCTTCTTTTTTCTCTTTTTTTTCCTGTTACAAATATAAATATAGTACACACAAATAATAATAATAATAATCCTAATTAATTATTTGAAGAAAGTACGATAATATTGTTTTAAATGCCAATAGAGGCATTTTACACACCATAATAGTAATAATAATAATAATAATAATAATAATAATAATGTTTTTAACGAAATTGTTTTAAAAACATACGTGACCCAAAACATGCGGTCACATAACTAACTTGTGTCATCTCGACACTACTCATCAACATCCTGCTGCTGTTGCTGATACTGCGGGTACTGTGGTGGCTGAGGTGGGTACTGCTGATAATACTGATAATATTGCGGCTGAGCATAACCAGGTGGGTTGTAGGCTCCCTGCAGTGGAACGTTGTAAACTCCAGTCATGTGCTCAAACACTCCCTGATACCTGTCCCAGTGATATGACTGCCTATACTCCATCCTCTCTATAGCCTCCTGGTGTATCTCAATACTACCCATCCTATCATACAAGTCATGCATCGATGCTCTCGGAGGTCTAGGAATACCAACTCTCGGCACACCCGGCTGCGGATCCTCAGGAATTAGTCTACCCTCAGAGTCGATCAACTCTCAGTGTAGTCGTATCCAAATATGTAACACCCCCAAAAAAAATCAGGACAACGCAGCGGAATAGTTGCAATGTTGGGGTGCTACTTCAGGGCACAAAACACAAGTCACAGAAAACGACCTCAAAAGAGACGTTTTAAGATAAATTTCACATTTGATATATTAAAATCAGAGTTTACAAAGGATCCCATTTATAATGCAATAGAAACATTTTGTTTAAAAACGTTATCGAATGGTACTCAAGTTATTAAGCCTTCAAAAATATATATCCGTGCGACTCGAATGCTCCCAATGCTCCACTAGCAAAATAGTAACCTGAAAATACGGAATGTTACAGTCCTTCCCCGTTAAATGAGCCTTGTCCTCAAGGCTCAAGTTGCGACATTTGACGAAGGTACGGGTTCGGAGAAAGATGCGGATATTTCATCCGAAATTATGTTGATGAAGAGGTGTAGGTTTTAAGGTGATTACTCTCAGCATGACATGGTCTTTCCTGAATGCATAGGTAATCAGTCTATACACCAAATATACATAGGTGATTAGGCTATGTATATTTGAGGGCCAACGATGCAATGCTCATTTTCGTCAAAATAGTGTGATGTAGGAAATGTATCAAATAGTTTTATAACGAAATGAAATAGTCAATAAAGTAAACGTGAAGTAGCTTATAGGGTGACAACAAAATGGTTTATAGGTTGACATCGAGATTGTTTGTAAAGCGATAGGTCATAACAAGTATAAAGAATATCCGAACAAACGCAGAAGTAGTCAAAGAAAATGAACGTAAAGAACTATTCAATCAACAATATGAACGTAAAGAGTCGTGTTTTAAAGGTAGGTGCTCCAAGGTGACACGTATGAGGTGACAAGTTAATTGTCGTACTCCAATCAACTGGAAGACTTCAAAATGATGGATTACGAAACAACATATGCGCTTCAAAAGCATAAGAAGAGTGTTCCAACTCAGAGTCGAATGGTAAAGTAACTAGTAGAATTTACAAAATATGCCGAATTTTCGATATCATCAAAAGGGAATAAAGTAAAGTCGCGTAAATGATCGAAGTTAATCGTAAGATATCAAGAAGAAATTATCCCATATGTATAGGTATCCATATATAATACCAGCATTGACGCTTAAGGGAGTAAAATGAGAAATCAGGAAGTACACAAAAATCAGAATGTTTAATATTTATATAACAGACCGATATAAGGTAAATAGTAAGACGTCATATGATAGACGTAAGAGAACGAAATCATAGTCTAGTATTAAATACTCATTATCCATGTAATAGTAGTAGGGATGCAAAAGAGAGCATATAAGTTACCTGGGAGCAAGCGCGTGCGGATATCGGAGAAACAAGGAAAGACTCTATATTTTGAAAAACATGGTCATAGTCTAGGTTTTGAAAACGACCTAGTTCTCTATGACTTCAGCTCTGATACCAATCTGTAACACCCCCAAAAAAAATCAGGACAACGCAGCGGAATGGTTGCAATGTTGGGGTGCTACTTCAGGGCACAAAACACAAGTCACGGAAAACGACCTCAAAAGAGACGTTTTAAGATAAATTTTACATTTGATATATTAAAATCAGAGTTTACAAAGGATCCCATTTATAATGCAATAGAAACATTTTGTTTAAAAACGTTATCGAATGGTACTCAAGTTATTAAGCCTTCAAAAATATATAT
>BQNB010139639.1:0-17528 GCA_026074375.1 Tanacetum coccineum
GACTAAAAACATAAATTTAAAAACATTAAAAATTAAATTAATCTACTCCTAGTAATATTTTTTTTTTGTCTTCTTCTCTTTTCTCTTTTATAAGCTGTTAAGATCTTCACTTGTGTGCTAGCTGTGCTATTGTTGTGAGAGGCTTCAAAGCCTTAATCATAGCCCTTCAATTATCTTGGTCCCCAAGTCTTTCAATCCTAACCCTTGATTCTTTGTCCCTTTTCTTCAGCCAATGGAACTTTGAGGGATTGTGATATGTGTGAAAACACATATCCAGTTTATATCAAAATAAACCCAATAAAGACCAAAAACATAATAAAAATGGCAAAGATATGCTTGTTTTTGTGTTTTGTATGTGCAGGTACGGATAAAGCAAAAACCACAAGAAAAACGGTTAAAACCGGGCAAACACGAACACAAGAACGGAAGAGCGCACAAAAAGCCGGAAGGAAGCTATCAAAGTCAAACTATGGTCAAGCCTTCAGTCAACTTGGTCAAACTTAGTCAAAGTCACAAAATCCAAAATCCCCAAAATAGCCCTTCATGTTAAACCAAATTACAAAACAAACCCTAAATGCCCTAACAGTCGTTATCTTTTTATTAATAAAAGATAACGACCGTTACCTTTTTATAACAAATCCAAACTCCACAACCCGGGCCCAAATTCCTTATAACCTGGCCCAAACCCAAGTCAAAGAAGAAATAAGCCCGGGTCAAACAAACTCAAACGCACCTTTTTTATAAGAAAAAGAAGCGGGAAAAGTGGTTTTACCACTGTTTACCCGTCTTCTACCTTTTCACCAAAGGTAAAAACAAAGGGCAAACGTCAATTGAGGGACAGAAAAGACAATTCATGGGACAAAGTACACATGGGCAGAGTAATACATCATCAAACGCGCCCTATTGGTCTATCCCCAACAAAGAATGCCACGTTGGATGATAAGGAAGCACAAGGGAATGTTGGGATTTGTACTTAAGGTACTCACAGAAGTAACACAAAGGTGTCACATCACGGATTGCCACGCTGGCAATCCGTGTGCTAAAAATCTAATCCAAGGGTCAAGAGTGAGCATCCAATGATGAAAGTTGATTGAAGGGCCAAGATTGATTCAAGAGGAGCAGGATATGGACCTAGAAGCTTCAGAGACAGGCTATATATAGCCACTCACTCTCACACACACATCCATCTTTTATCTTTTTCTAGTTTTTAGCTTTTAGATTTTTTAGGTAATTTAGCTTAAGATTTAAGTTTCAAGTAAATGTAATTTTCATTTAAACGTTTGTAATTCTCTTTTCAAGTAATGTAATCAAGTTTTTCAGTTAATGGAATTTAAGTTTTCTTAATAAATTGTCAAAAAGCTCTATATAAGCTCTAGTGATAGTGTAAGGATGCATAAGCTCTTATAAGCTCTCACAAGTCTATAAGCTTGTGATTGAGCTTAAATAGTCATTTAATCTACTTTAACTTTAAAAACAGTTAAAAACCTTGGCTATTTGGATAAAAGGCTTATGGAAGGGAAGCTAACAATGGAAGAGCTTCCAAGGACTTTTACTGGCTTATCAATGATAAGCCAGAGCTGTTGATAAGCTCATTTGAGCAATTAGCTTCTGTTTAGCTAAAGCATTTTGTAAGTTTTCATTTAATTCCTTTGTTATTTAAATTCTAGCTTAAAACTGTTTAAGTAGCTTATTAGTTCAGCTAATC
This sequence comes from Tanacetum coccineum, assembly GCA_026074375.1. Taxonomy (NCBI): domain Eukaryota; kingdom Viridiplantae; phylum Streptophyta; class Magnoliopsida; order Asterales; family Asteraceae; genus Tanacetum; species Tanacetum coccineum. Next base: position 1,706 of record BQNB010139639.1, read on the forward strand.
TGCTTATCTATTGCTTATTTGTGCTTATTACTGTTTAGACAAGCTTAATAATCCTGCACTTTAATCTGTTTTTAGCTTTTTTAGCTTAGATCATAGTTCACTTTTTAACTTGTCATAAAATCATTAAAAAACCAAAAATAGTTAGCATAATTTGTAGATCTTAATTTCTAGCTTTTCTAGTTGTTTAAATAAGCTCACTAGGTTAGTTATAAGCTACTAGCTATCTGGTATTAAGGTTTCATCAACTAGATTTTAGAATTATAAGCTAAATTGAAATCTGCCATAGTTAAAGGAGTGTTTGGATTAAGACAGTTTGACCTCAAATAGTCAAAGGAATTTGATATAAGCTTTTGATCTAGTCTTGATTTAGTTTAAAATGAATAGTTTAGTTGTTTTCTCAAGTTAGATTTCAAAATATAAAAAGTTTAAGCTTAATATCTTTGTTTCTGCACCAGGGGACTTTTTCATTTCTTTTGCTAGTTAAAAATTTGATCCAAGCCTCATTGTGCTTGGATCTTGTTTATGTTGAGTTTAGACACACTCAATAAGAGTGTCTAGTGCAGGTTTGACATACTTGGTCACCTGCATTGTTGTTTAGACTATTTTGCCAATTGCATCAGCAGTAGTAACTGCTGTTACTACTGTTGATTTTTCATTAGCATTTAAGCTAGCTTAATTAGGTTTTAGGGTTTAAAATTGAATAAGCTTTTAGTTTAGATATAGGATAAGATAGTTTAAAACTTGTTTTCACATTTCTAGCTTATTTCTTAGGATAATTTAGTTTAAAAGTTCATCAAAAAAATCTTAAAAATACAAAAACAGTACTAAGTAGATTTAGGTTCTTAAGTTAGATTTCTAGCTTATAAGTTTAGTTTTTATGAATTTGATTCATAGCATATAAGTAGATAGATAAGTCTTCAAAAGCTTAGAATCTGAAATAGCTTATTGAGGTTTATAGCTTATTAAGTTTTTAAGCTTTAAGTTTTCTTTGCTGAGTTTGCCTCTTAAGATCATAGGATTTAGATAGCTTTAGGTGTTTTTAGTCAAATTAGCTTGTTGATTTTAGCTTCTCCACATCATAAGCTTTCTTAAACAGCTTTTGTTTTTAAAATTGAGCTTATAATGAATTGTGTGCAAGCCTTTTAGTGAATCATAGCCTTTTAGAGCTCAAAAGCTAAGTTCCTGAAACAGCTTCTTCATAAGCTTTTTAAGAGCTTATTTTTAAGTTTCAGCTTATAGTTTCTTTGTTAAAGTTGCTTAAAAAGTTGTCCTTAACAACTTTTGTTCTTTAAATTTTTTATAAAAACCAAAAAAAAGGGAAGTGGAAGTCGGGGGTGAGCAAGGCTCGAACCCCCGACCTCAACACCTCAACCTTTTATAAACACACACACTCCCACTCCTTACCGCTATGCCCTTGGGTCTTTTTCATAAGACTTTTGCACCCTTAATTTCTTATACTCATTTTGGCCATTAAGCCTTATAAGCTATCAAAGCTTATTTAACAGCTTATTTTATAAGCTGTTATCTCGAGCTTAATTTTATTAGGTTTTAATTAGTCTTAGCTATTTTTTGTAATTTTTCTAGAATTTTTATATTACGTTTAGTATTTTTAAACATTTATTTTCATTAAAAACTTTAAAAAATCATACAAAATAGAAAAATAATCAAAAAAATATAAATCTTTTTTAGAAAATTTTCTTTTGTCATAAAGTTCATAGGAAAATTAGTTTCGCTTTCGTAGGGTCTAAATTACAAAATTTCGTTTTCTAAAGAACGAGATTCGTTCTCGTTTTTGTTTTTCGTGTTTTAACATTCATTTCAACTCCATTTTTGTTCTAGTTTTCTTTAAACTTACTTTTTAGTCAAATAGAGTCCATTTTAAAAGTAAAATTTAAGTTAGGTTTATTTTTAGAAAATTAAGGTTTTTGACCTCCGTTTAAGGGTCCTGTTTTGTGTTTTTAGTTAAATTTTGATTTCCCGTTATTTTTCTTTATGCTTAATTGTTCAAATTTGTTAATTTTAATTGTTAAAAGTAGTTAATCAAATCAACTATTGTTTCTCATTCAAATCATTGTCCAAGCAACAAACGTGGTTTCAATTTCACAAGTCGTTGGGGAAACAACCCGGGGAATCATACTTCCCGGTTAAGATACATATTATATTATATTATATATATTTTGAAGAATTTCCTTTTCACCTTTGTCCTCAAGGGTAAATTGGTAATTTTCTATAGTATTATATATTATATATATTTTAAAGCGTATCACATTTTTGGCGCCGTTGCCGGGGATTTGTGATTAAGATTCTATCGTTTGAAGTTTGTTGATATTAATTTGAAGACCCTTTCATTTTTGAAAGTTTTGTTTTTGTTAAAAAAAATAATAAAAATAAAAAGTAAAAAATATTTTTGGGTAAATCAGGGTTAAAGTTTGGGGAAAGGGCGATTTTGGTCCCTCAAAGGTGTAATGTGATATAGCAGCTTAGTCCTTTTAACTTGGGTTTTTGTGGATTGATAGAAATAGCCCCTCAGGAGTTGTAATGGAGTTTTACACTCATAGTCCTTTAAGGCTAACGGGGTAGGGGTTATGGTTTGGGCTAGTTAACGGTTGTTAAGGTGGTGTTTGGGCCAGGATATGCATTTGGGCCCGATTGTATATAAAAGAGACTTTGGGCTTTTACTAGGAATTGTTGGGCTTTTAAATGAGGTTAAATAAAGTACTAATGGCTGACCGGCTCTATTTAAAATGTGTAACGGGTTCGTTTCTTTTTATGTTCTTTCTAATGCCGTATCCCGGGGTTGACTTTGACTTCGTCTTGACTTCATTAAATACACAAACGTTGTCGAGTCGATTCGGAAATGTTCGTTTCAGCTCCATTTTCAATCCTTTTGTACCTTTGGCCTCGATTTTTCATGCTCTTTCCAATTCCGCTCTCGGTTTTGTCTGGTTTGGCTTTATTTTTCGTCTTTTAGTGAATATCCGGTACCTGCATAGTACAAACACAAAAACAAGCATATATATGGCATTTTACGTGCGTTTTTGGTCGTTTAGGGTCATTTTATCAAGTAAAAGGTACGTGTATTTACACACATACCAATCATCATGATTTCTTTTATGGTCTTGAACTGTATTAGCAACTCCTTTATCCATTGCATTTTCATCCTCTATTATTGCTTCCATGAGATCATGGTACAATCAATGATTAGCAGGATTTCTGTTGAAAGACTTGTTAACATGAATGGTCTAGTAGATAGCGCTTTTCTGATCATACTCTTTGAGAGCTGCCTTGTCTATAGACTTGATAGTAAACTTCAGCATCTTTTGCTTCTCAGCTTGTTCCTTTTTCATCTTAAGAATCTCTGAAGAAGTTTTCTTTGATTCTTGTTCTAGATTAACTGTTGGTGTCTGTTTCTTGGGTAACTTAGGAATTTACTGTAGAGAATATTTCTGAATAAGATCTGTGTGTGTTTCTTCAGTTGATTTTGAAAGTCATCCCCAACTTTAGGTCCAAGATAATTATCTACAACATATGGAACTTATGTCTTAAGAGCATCAAGAGCTGTAGCAAATAGATCTATTTTCTTAAGTTCAAACACATCTTTTTCTAATTTAGAAACTCTTAGCTGAATAGCAGAGAGTGCATCAGATTCAGAAATACTAGTGGTGATGATTGGAGCATCAGTTGTGATTGTTGGTGTGTGAATCAGAGTTGTTGTTTGTTGAGGTACATATGGTGTGGTGAAGACAGATGGAGGAGGTAGAGTTGTTACAATAGAAATTGAAGGAGATTCTCACACTGGTGTGAGAACTAAAGGCTCAGAAATCACATACACTGGTATATTAAGCATGGATGAGGATTGGTTATGTGGAACTTCAGACTGGATCTTAACGTCTAATAATGAGTTGATCTCTACATCTATAGCGTCCTTAACAGTACTAAATAAAGAAGAATCAGAAGAATGTTTAAGAAATTGATCACCAAAACCTAAAGATACAGATAAGCTAGAGCTGGTTGGAGGGAGTTCAGTCTTCTTAGGATCATCATCTACTTCTGGAGTCTTTTCAGCATCTGCCTTTGCTGCATCAGTAACTTCTTCATCACCTTTATCAGAATCTTCAACTTCAGCATTTAACATCTCTTCATCCTCATCTTTACACACACGAGTTTTATACTTATAGATATCATCTTCATCAGATTCAGTTTCATCATCTTCATCATCAGCATCACCTTCTTTATCATCCTTCTCTTCATCATCAAGTTTTTCTTCTTCTGAGTATTCACTTTCTTATTCTGATCCCTACTCAAGAATAACATTTTCTTTAGTTATTTCCTTTTCCTCATCAGGAACCCCTGGTTTAGTACCAGTTCCTTCCCTTAAGGTAGCAAAGACGACTGTGGACTCATTGAGAAACCTTGGTATAGTACCAATTCCCTCATTTGAGCCTCTAGTACCTTGTTGTCTCTTGCTAGTCTTCTTGCTTTCCTTAAGAGCTTGCATAATGTATGCAGCCTCTTGTTCTTCTAGAGTAAGAGATGGAACACCCCTGAGCTTTTTGGGAGGATCAGAAGTCACTTTGCCTGATTTTATTCTTCTCGTAGGCTCGGGGACAGATTCTGTCATAATCCTTGCATGAGTAGCATGGACTTGTCTTGCTGCTTCTACTTCTTCAGCTTTAGTTTTGCTGATAGATTTGCCTAACTCTAAAGCAGTGTCAGGATCATCAAAAATAATGTTGTCATCAAAAGACAGTGTGACTTTCTTCTTGACTCTTCTCTTACCAGAAGTCTTTCTCTTAACTGATTCAGGTTCAGGTTCAGACTCTTTAGATACATCAACAGTTTCCTGAGAGTCATCAGCATGCTTCTTTCTTTGTGAACCTTTGCCTCTGCTCTTCTTGGGGGAATCTGACCAGTAGAATACATGATGAACATCTGATAGGATTCAGATTATTTAATTTCTTCAGTCAGCATAGTCTTAGGAATAGAAAGTCCATATTCCTGATAATTTTCAACTATTTTGACAAACTTTTATCTACATACAATACCATCATCTTTGATTGTTTGATAGTGTTTATACTTGAGGTTTGAGAGAGAATTATGTTGCTTGAGGAAGTGATTGATGATGACCTTGGTGAATTGGGGAAATGGCATGTTTTCATGTCTTGATCTCTTCTCCTTCATGTGATCAATCTGGTAAGCAAGTTCTTCCCATATCAACTCAGGATAGTCGACATTCTCTCTGTGGAACATGCCCCCATAGTATGTCAATTCTGGAGTTACGTAGTTTGTCATTGCTTGTTGTCTTTCCAGAGAGACACTTGTTGATTATTGCTCTTAGATATCTCCATGGCTGATGCATGTGATCCACAAACATGTTGGTGTGCTTGTATAGTGGACCTTTGTAGCCAAGCTTAATGAGAAAAGAAAGGGTAGTATCATCATCTGGTACATCAGTGAAGTTTACACCTTTCCACTCTTGGACAAATATCAAGAATTATCCTAAATACATCAACATTGACCACATACTCATTGTTGGCTAAGAGGAATTCATAAGAACCCATGCCTTGAACCTTCTTGATAGAATACCAAAACTACTGCATAAAGATTTCTGGGACATTTGTAGAGATAGTGAAATCCTTGAAGCACGAGGATTTCTTGACAAGATCAATGACCACTTGAAATGTCTCTTCCTTTTGTGGAACTGTGGTTTCCAGTCTGACATTGGTAGAGCTAATCTTAACTCTCTTAGTGAATGGAACATATTTTTCATCACGAGGAGCAACTTGTTGTGTTTCTTGATGATTCATGATTCTGCTTAAGAATTAACAAATACAGTTTATATACACAACATATATATTTTACCGATTAGCTTGGTTCTCCTTGATAATATGATTGATCTATGATTAGGTTTTATAAACATGACAAAATTATTACACTCTATGAACAAGTCAACTAAGGTCAATAGTCCAAGTCAACTAAAAAAATCAACAAGACATTTTCAAGGGAGCTTAGGACACACATTCAATTAGAGAGCAGATAACACTTAATATAAGTACATATATGGCAAGATATGAAATATGACAAGTTACACAAGAAATGCACAAATTTTAAAAAATTTGGGCAGAGTTTCTTTTCGTAAATATGTCATATTTCGTTTGGAATATGTACATGTACATGTTTCGCTTAAACATGTTTCGCTCAGACAAGAATTACATGTTTCGCTTAGATGGACCTAGCATGTTTCGCTTAGAACTGACTTACATGTTTCGCTTGGAAAGATGTAAACATGTTTCGCTTGAAATGAGTGAAACATGTTTCGCTTGGAATGAGTAAAACATGTTTCGCTCAAAAAACATGTTTTGCTTCATTCAAGCAAAACATGTTTCGCTTCATTCAAAGCTACTTAATTCAAGTTTTACCAATTAAAAACCTGTAAGCACTTCTAACAATCACCATAATTATAATCATAACATCACATAATCACTTTCTATAATGGAACACATGACATCTAGGATGCATAAACATAACTTAGGGGGACACAAAACATATCACAAACACAAAACAAACTTCCACACAAGCAAACTCATACCTAGACGATTATATAAGAACCTAAGCTTAATCTTTTCCAAGTAAAAGAGATTAAAGGAACTAGATACAAGATAATAGGCATTAATAGAGGAAATATGAAGCAACATATAGCAAACTCACAAATGAACACGCCATTTACTCATGTTTTGCATAATTCATCATACACAAATAATCATATCTCACAAATGATTAAGAGATATTAAAAACTGCTATGAGTATACCTTAATCGCACCCTAAGGATTAAAACCCCTCAACAAATTAGGCAAAAACTACAAACTTTTTCTTATGAACCCTAAATCAACTTTTACTAGATTTCAAGTGAAAGAAGGAGTTTTACACTAATTGGTTTTGTCAAGATGATGATAAATGTATTAGGAATGAGTAGTTGTGTACCTTTGGCATTGAAAGCGAGTTTTGATTTTATCTTATGAATCAAGCGAAATGTGACAAGAGAAATGTGTGTTTAGATTTATGAATATGAATGTGTGTGGAGCGAAATGTGTTTGAAACTATTATCACCGATTTATGTTTTGAGTTTGACACAAATGGTCCTTATGTTTTATGTCCTTTTCTATTTCCTACTTAAACTTATTACTAAGCCTAAAAATATTTTAGAAATGACATATTGAACCCCTTAAGATTATAACTAAGATTATAATTCCTATATTTTGCCATTTAGCCCCTTAAAGATTAAATTCAATAACATTTTAAGACCAATCGAATTACAAATACATTAACTACCCTTTAATTGATAATCCATTATTGATAAAAACCTTTTTTCATTTATTCTGAGATGACTTTTTTGAAAGATTATTTTTTAAAGAATTTGACTATTTCTCCCTCTCAAATAATGTCCCATTTTCTATTTAAAAAGCTGTAGACAATGTTTGAGTGATAGAAACTTCTTTTAAAAATCTTTTTAGATGATAAACTTATATCATTTAATTATTTTTCAAAAAACAACACCAATAAAAACAAGATTTCTCTCATTTTACATAAATAAATGCACTGATACGTATACTTATTTGATATAGGATGCACGGGTTGTGTTGCAAAGTAAACACAAGCCTTTGAATGAATATGAAGTAATTCATTCACGAGAATAATGAATTTCTCGTTGTTAGGTCAAGTTTTCTTTTTGACGAAATACTTGCCTTTAAATTGACGGCCGGGTTCCTATAAAAAAATAATAGCAAGCCATTTGACATTTTTTGAAAACAATTTGAACTTCTGCTCGAACTTCATTTACAGCCTCGTATCATTATTAAATGACATTTCTAAGGCCGTAAATGTTATCGATTTTCAGAAGGCATGTCAAGAACACTATATTTTTATATTTCTCTAACTTTTTAATTTTATATTTTCTTTTTTGAAAAGTTTATATAAAATGAAAAATCTTTTTGGGTTTTTCTGATTTTCTTATATACATATGATACATAGGATATGTGAAGAGAGTACCACCATTACTCTTCCTCTTCGTCTGCCAGCTTTTTCAGAGTCTCCGGGGACATGCTTTGCATTCCAAGCTTTTTGATGAGAAATTCCAGTCGTTCTCTTGGTGAAGATGTCTGCCAGTTGATACTCTGTTCTGACAAAATACAGCTCAACCACCCCATTCTCCACTTGTTCCTTGATAAAGTGATGTCTGATGTCTATATGCTTGGATCGAGTGTGTTGGACGTTGTTGTAACATAAAGCAATGGCACTTTTATTATCACAGTACAGAGGTATGTTGTTGAACACAAGGCTATAGTCAGTCAATTGTAATCGCATCCAAAGTATTTGAACTCAACATCCTGACATGGCAATGTATTCAGCTTTTGTACTGGATATGGCAGTGCTCTTTTGTTTCTTTAACGACCAACTCACCAATCTATCACCTAACAGCTGCATACTTCCAGATGTACTTTTTCTGGTATCTTGGCAACCCGCATGGTTAGCATCTATAAAAGCTGTTAGAGCAATACATGAATCCTTCGGATACCAGACCCATATTAATGGTTCCTCGTAGGTATCGAAAGATTCGCTTAAACGCATGTAAGTGCTTTTTGATAGGCTTTGCCTCATACCGAGCACACATGCACACAACAAATACAAGGTCAGGTCTACTGGCTGTGAGATACAAAAGGGTGCCAATCATTCCATGATAACGTGTAGGATCAACGGTTTTCCCTTTTGGATCTTTATCCAGTTTGGATTTCTCCACCATTGGAGTATCCGTTGGTTCACAGGTTTCCATACCATACTTTTTAATTGATTCTAAAGCATATTTGGATTGATTTAAAAAAATGACTTTGGGCCTCTGAGAAATCTGTAGTCCTAAGAAAAATGATAGTTTGCCCATATCGACATCTGGAATTTTGAACAGCTTATTTTTGAAAACGTTTAACAAAGATCAGGTTTAGTGGAAGCAAAGATAATATCATCAACGTAAATTTGTACCAATAATATGTCCTCGCCTTCACGTCTGACGAACAAAGTTGGATCGACGATGCCTTTGGTGAACTTCTGGGAGAGTAGAAATGATGAGAGCAAATCGTACCAAACACGTGGTGCTTGTTTCAACCCATAAAGAGCCTTCTTTAGCTTATACACATGATTGGGATTCTCTAGATCTACAAACCTATCCGATTGGCTAACATAGACCTCCTCACGCAGAATTCCATTCAAGAACGCGGTCTTCACATCCATTTGGTAGACGACCATGTTCATATGAGCAGTGAACGCAATAAAGATACGGATGGCCTCAAGTCAAGCAACTAGAGCAAAATATTCCTCATAGTATATGCCTTCTTCCTAACAATAACCTCTCGCTACCAAACGAGCCTTATTTTTCAATACACCTTCGAGCTCGTCTAATTTCACCTTGTAGATCCACTTCAAGGTAATGACCATTAGATAATCTGGATGAGGTACAAGCTCCAAAACTTCAAGACATTCAAACTCGTTGAGTTCTTGTTGCATGGTTTCAATCCAACAGGATTCTGTCAATGCGTCTTTATAACTATTTGGTTAAACGAAAGAAAGAAAAGCATCAAAATAATAGAATATAGATTCATCTGGTAGTTGTTGTCAAGTGGAAACTCGTCTAGAATGATAGCCAATAACATTGTAAATCAGGTATCTTTGGTCCATTTGTTGATGTGTTTTGGTGGTTGTTTGATTGAATGCACATGATTTGGATTAACAACCTGAGTAGAGGATTCTTCAGAACTAGGGTCTGGAATTAGAAATTCAAGAAAGGGATTATTATCCATATGTGCAACTTCAATATCATGGTCAGCTTCTTCAACATCATTTCTCGAGGTGTTTGTAAAGTACTTGTTGATGGTGCATCTTGATAAATTGTCATTAAGGAAGGTGTACCAGTTGAAATAACAGGTTCTGGAGCAATGACTACAGGAACTTGAGGATCAATACATGGTGGAGGATTTAGGTACTCATCAAACATAGGTTGAAACAATATTTCCCAATCGTTCTTTATTGGTGGGACATACGTAGTTAAAGAAGGAATGTTTGGCATGAGTCCTGAACTGATTATTCTAGGAGTCATAAGTTTAGACCCGGGTCCTGAACTTAATTGTTCAAAAGCCATTACTGTCAACTCATCAAAATCAACATGGATAGTTTCAATAATCATTCAGGTCCTTTTGTTGTAGATTCAGAATGCTTTCTTCGCGGGAGCATAACCAACAAAAATTACAATATCATCCTTCGGTTTCAACTTACCAAGATCTTCATCGTCATTAGTGGGATAGCAGAGAGCCCCAAATACATGAACATAGGATATGTCAGGTTTTCAATCATGAAGAAGTTCATACGGTGTTTTGTTATGATGTTTTTGGATTAATGATCGGTTTTGTGTATAGCAAGCTGTCATGACTGCCTCTGCCTAAAGAAATAACGGAGCCTTTGAAAAGATCAACATGGTTCGAATAGCTTCCACTAAAGTACGGTTCCGTTTTTTGACAACGTCATTCTGTTTTAGAGTGCGAGCAACTGATGTTTGATGTAAGATTTCAACTTATTCATAGTAATCCCTCAATGTCTGATTGACGAATTTGATGCCATTATCAGTTGTGATATTACGAAACATTGCATTCAGACGAACTTGGATCATTTTTAGGAATTTAATTACGAACTCTAGAACTTCATCCTTTGAATATAGAAATTTCACTCATGTAAACCGAGAAAAATCATCAACGATAATCAGTATATATTTTCTCCTATTGATACTTTGAACCCTCATTGGCCCGCAAAGATCCATTGGCAGCAGATAGAGTTTTTCTTGAATGGAGTCTTTAGCTTTGGGTTTGTGGGAGTGTTTCTTGCTTTTACCAAGAGCACAGGCAAAGCATAAATGATCTTTTTGATACTTTAGTTTTGGAAGACCTCAGACTAGACCATGTTTGGCAAGATAATTGATATAATCTAATAAATGAGATAATCTTTGATGCCACAACAAATACATGGTCTTTGAGGCCTTCGGCAAGAGACATATAGAAGAGGAGAGCCATAAATTGTCCATAGATAATGTGTATAAATTTGAACCCCTAGATCCATTGAGTAGATCAACACCATCTAAGTCACGAATGAAACATTTGTGTTTGCAAAAAGCTACCTCAAGATCAAAATCACAAAATTAACCCACAAAGAATAAGTTGTGACCTAATCCTTCTACATAATAAACCCGAGAGATTATAACATTTCCCATTTGATAGTCTCTATAACCTATTATCTTAGCAATATGATCATTCCCAAATCTAATGGTAACCTAAAATTTACCGACGAAGTTGATGAGTTGAGAGCGGTTTTCGGTAATATGCATTGAGCAGCAGGAGTTTAAATAGTAGAGAACAATTTGGACAACCTGCAATCGTTAAGAGAAGAAGATGGAACATCAGAAACAATGGATCCCTAAGATTGTTTGGGTTCTATAACACCCCACCAAGGCAGAAACACAAGGTGTAACATATTAATAAACATCACACAAGATGATAGATTAAAACACCATACATGATTAAGATAAAAGAAAGTTATCCGAATTGCAACAATACTAAATACTAGTTTAAAGAGTACAAAAGTCAACATAGGTTGTTTTTTCTTCCGAACATAGATATCCAAAAAGACAGTAACTGGGAAGAAAGTAAACATCTTGAACAAGTCCAAGTGTAAGTACACTAAATTTTCACTTTAGGAATGTCACCTGAAAAGCATGATAAAAAATGGTCAACTATCAAAATAGTTGGTGAGCTTACAATATTATGTACACAAAATATAGTTTTAGGAATGTCAATGTATATGTATGCTATAGTGTTTATGCGAGGCACTACTTAAACGTATTCAGCCTAACAATTCCAACATCCAATCAAGTTCTAGTTGTATAGTGTGGAACAAACACTTAGTACTATGCACCCTTGTGCGGAGAGTAGGGAGGGGGCTAGTCTCCTAATACAGCTATCCATAAGTACTAACGTCTCAATCTGTTGAGGGGGAAAATGAGTTAAAAGTAGTGGCGGGTTCTAAGCATACAACAACATACATATTAAGTTCAAGGTTCCAAGTTCAACATGCTTCCAAATTCCAACAAGTTGAAATCATGTTCAAAGTTTAACAAGTTCAAATCAGAGTTCCATACGTTCAAAACAATTTCAAGTTCAAATGAGCTCAAAAGATTAATTACTTAAAAGTAGTTGCATAACAAATGACAAATCATGCTTTCCGCCCCAAAACATTTAAAATCATGTAAAAAGGGGAATGTGAGAAACTCACCGAAGATAGGAGTATCGATCAAGAAAATCAACCAATGAAGAAGAACAAAAACAACGATCTCAACAGCGACCTATAATAATAGTGGTCTGCGTATAAGAAAATATAGCTATGCGAAAATGTATATTTTGAAATGATATGGAATATTATATATATCTGCATGTATAAAATCCTATGTCGAAGAATCCATGCACAAGACACAACCTACCATTTCCACCCTTACGTTTTCCTAAAATTTTACTGTTTTTTCCTAGTCGCTTGACGACGCTTAAAGAAATACTAAACGACCACAATCAACGTACATCTCTCATTTATAACCACCTATACATATTTTTATACTACTGTAATTTTCCCAAAAATTTCTAGTATGTCTAATCATTTTTCAAAAATACAACCAAGCAACATGTCCGAAACAGGGTCTGCTGGAACCTTGCCAAAGTATGGCATGAGCAGACCCCTTAAAACCATCCAGAAAAATCTAGAAAAATTCAGGAAGATCATACATATTATGAAGATGCTACTGTGTGAATTTTGTCAAAAAATATTAAGTTTAGATCCACCTGCACACTACATCTTTGGAATCTAAATTCTCGACTTGAATTGCAGTTTTAACAACACATTTTGTAAAGACCTTTTGACTAACTTATTGTTGGGTTTCAAAAGTTTCTTTAGTGTTGCTACTTATACAAGTTACTACTGCTAGTTCTACTTAGTGTTGCTGGTGAAGAATGCTAAAGATTAAAGAAAATAGACTAAGTAGTTAGTACTGTTAGTTATAAATAGTTAGTACTGCCAGTATATATGTTAGTACTGGTAGTAGAGTTAGTACTGTTAGTAGTAAGTTAGTACTGCTAGCATATATAGATAGTACTGCTTAAGTGATATGCATGAGATATATTAGGAATAGATATGCATGATCACTTAACGCGTTTTGTAAGCCCATTAGGGTTTCCTTGGTGTATAAAAGGAACCCTACGGCACTAGTTAGATATACAAGTTTCACAAATATTCATAGTTAGTAATCTGTAACCTAGCAGATTAATAGTAATCAAAGTTCTGTTTTATTCATTGTTCTTCTTAGCAGTATAAGTTAGTTTCCGCATAACTTATATTGTTCATAGTCATTGTTTCTCTTGTAGTTAGTTTGGATCTATCCAGATTAGCTACCACCCTTAACAGGCTAGAAAGATCTATTCAGACTGGGATCAACAAGTGGTATCAGAGCTTGTTGAGAAACTCTGAGTAAGAAGAATCAAAACAGATCTGTTATAAACCTTTACCTTTTAGATCTATTCAATGGCAGGAGAAGATGAATTTCATGATGATAATCCACCACCACCACCACCAGTTCCACCAACACAACAAGCCCCTCACACTCTGTCAACCATTAAACTCCCTATTCTGAAGAAAGGAGAGTATGACATATGGGCCATGAAAATGGAACATTACTTGGGACATACAGACTATCCTATATGGGAAGTCATACAAAAGGGAAATGGTCCAGTACAAGTCTCAACAGATATAAATGGACAAATGAGGGTTTTGCCTCCTAAAACTGTTGAAGAGATTTTGGCTAGAGAAAGAGAAAGAAAAGCAAAGACTACCTTTCTCATGTCTATTCCAGAAGACCATTTAGCAAAATTTCACAAAATGACTGATGCTAAAGAGATGTGGGAAACTATCAAATCCAGATTTGGTGGCAATGATGAATCTAAGAAGATGCAGAAATACATTCTTAAGCAATAGTTTGAAAGCTTTTCTGTATCCAACTCAGAAGGATTGCACAAAGGTTATGACAGGTTTCAGAGTCTTTTGAGTCAACTTGAGATTCATGGTGTAGGTGTCTCCACTGAAGATGCCAATCAGAAGTTTCTTAGGTCTTTACCTGCTTCCTAGTCCCAAGTATCCTTGATAATAAGGACCAAGCCAAGAGTAGATACTCTTTGTTTTGATGATCTGTATAACAATCTTAGAGTCTTTGAGTCTAATGTTAAAGGCTCTACTGCATCATCTTCCAGCACATAAAATGTGGCATTTGTTTCTTCTGAAAGCACTAGCAGTACTAATGATGTTAGTACTGCTTATGGTGTTTCTACTTCTTCTAGCCATAACTCACAAAAGGAAGGATCTTCATCATACACTGATGAACTCAAGTACTCTTTCTTTGCTAATCCATCAAGTGGTCCATAATTGGATCATGAGGATCTTGAAAAGGTTGATGAGTTTGATCTAGAAGAGATGGATTTGAAATGGCAAGTGGCCATAATTTCCATGAGATTGAAGAAGTTTTACAAGAATACAGGGAGAAAGCTGCAGTATGATGCCAAGGAACCAGTTGGCTTTGACAAGACCAAGGTTGAGTGCTTTAATTTCCATAACACAGGGCACTTTGCTAGAGAGTGCAGATCAAAAGGAAATCAAGAAAGCAGAAGGAGAGATGCAAGGAACACTAGATATAAAGCAAAAGACAACGGGAGGAGACCTGGAAAACAGGAGGAACCTAAAGCTTTAGTAACTCTTAATGGGGATGGTGTTGAGTGGACTGGTCATGTAGAAGATAAGCAAGAGAACTTTGCTTTGATGGCTTACATCAATTCAGAGTCAAACACTGAGGTATCATCTTGTTCAAAAGAATGTAAGGAATCTTATGCTAAGCTTAAGAAATTATATGATGAACAAAGGGAACAACTTGGTGATGCTAGTATAGAAATTCAAACCTATACTCAAGCTTTAAAAAAGGTAGAAGCTCAATTAGTTTTGTCATCAGCAAAATCAACTTGTTTATGAAGAAAAAATTAGGTTTATGAAAATTAATTTAGATGATAAAATTAATGTGCTCACATATCATAAGAAACTATTAGCAGAAGCTGTAAAAGAAAAGGAAGAATTAAAAACTAAACTTGAAAATTTTCAAAGTTCTTCTAAAGGTCTTAGTAAACTGCTAAATAGTCAGATGAGTGCTAAGGACAAATTTGGGCTTAGGTATGGAGATCAAATATATAAAGGTGTTTTAAGTTATGAAAATGAAGTTCTTGAAAGTGTATTTGATAGTAGGTCTAGTGATGTAGAAGATAGTCCTGTGTATGATAGATTTGCAAAAGTTGAAGGAATGCATGTAGTTCCCCCTCCAATGACAGGGATCTACATGCCTCCTAAATCTGATTTTGGAATAGATGAGTCAAATTTTACATATGGTCCAAAACAGTCTAAAACTAGTGAATCTGCTGCTAGTACCAGTGATTATGTCTCTTATGAATCAAATTCTACTGTAGAAACACTTGAATCTGTGCCTAAACCAGTTGTAAATGAACCCAAACCTGTCAGTAAACCTAAAGTTTGGTCTGATGCTCCTATTATTGAGGAGTATGAGTCAGACATAGATGATGAATATATGATTAAACCTTTAAAAGAACAGGAAAAATCTAATTTTGCTTTTGTTAATACTATTAAGCATGTAAAAACTCCT
>BQNB010139640.1:0-17528 GCA_026074375.1 Tanacetum coccineum
TTAGGGTTCGGTCGAGCAGAGGAAACAAAAGAAAAAAAGGTACCAAAATTTGTATTTAAGGTTTTACAAAAGATTTAAATAAGTCAAAACCTAATCCTTATCAAATACCAATTTATGTTATATTTAAACTCTTTTTTCCTTGTCTTGCTCTCCAAGCCGACGCCCAACACCCTTTTATTTTTTTTATATATTTTATTTATTAAATATTATTTAATCTATAATTACCTACAATTTGTTATTTTTTATAATACCTATACTTAATTATTAAATCTTATTAATTAAAACTAGTTACAAACTAACCTATATAAAATCTTTATTTCATAATTTACCTTCCTAAATTAGAAAGCTTAATCTTAAATAACTTAAATACTAAACTTACTTCATTCCTAAGAATACACAACATCCTATTTACGCTCATACTACAATTATTTACCAAACAACACGACAACGCATAAAATCATGCTATCACTTCCTTCGTCACTCAATGTGAACGAAATGAAATAGCTACTAAAACCACAACTCAATCACAATAAGATGAACACACATCACAGATTGATATCAAATACGCATTTAAAGTCACATTAGCTCATAATTATAACACATATAAATAATTTAGTCAACTCTAAAGGTTTGACTAACCTGCTCAAGTCACGGTTGTCACACGTGGCTAGGTCTGGAGTAATCTACAAGAGTACAGATAGGATTTGCGTCTCCCATGGTGGTTGACGAGAATGATTTATGAAACAAATAACACAAAGAGAAGATAGACTACGAGAAAGCTAATATAACGAAAATAAATTCTCACTTGAAAGAATACAAGCGAGTAGTCCTAAGTTAAACAATGGTCGGAACCTAACTATTCCCCACGCAGTGACGCCAAAAACTTGATGTTTGGGTCTTGTAATGACTTCAACAAGAAGGTTTACAACTCCCTAGGAAGTGTACCTAATCGTTGCAGTGTAGTATAGGCAAGAGTCGAGGGTTGTTATCGTTCTCTAAGGGAATAGGTTGGGAATGCTCGACCATGATCTAACAGAGGTCTATAGGGTTGAGAGAAGATTCTTTTTATATTTTTATGTTTTTATGAAAGCAGGTAAATATCATGGTTTAAGAGGTTGGTTTGTTTAACTAATTAAAACTAAATATAATCTAAACAACTGGTGATAACTTTATGATATAAAGATGCATTTACTTAATCATGTACTACTCCTTAGGTTGTTTCTCCTAATCCTGTTGCTTTGTCACACTTTTGATGAACTGTGTAAGTATTTCCTAAGTTATGAACGAATTACACGAACCCCTCCGTCTATTTAATATACCGTTAAGGCAAAGTACAAGTAAGGTAGTATGAAGACTATTACAAGGCCCCTAAGAGTATATTAAATGCAATTGAAATATCTTAAGAGGGATCAACCATATTGGGGGTAAGGTAGTATGAAGACTGTTACCAGCTATGACAGACGGTTACCAGATGGTATCCTTTCTACACACTCGCGTTTTCCTAAACGTCTTATGCCAATTTAATATCTTATGGCTAGTTTTCTAAAGCCTAACGCGCACATCATCACAAGAAGCGCCATTAAAATGATCTACAACCTAAGTTTCATACAATTATAAGTAAATCAAAGAAGGGTTTAGCCTTGATGTTATAAAGAAAAGCAGAACATTAAATCAATCAAACAATACATAGACATATTGAATAATTAAAGATAAATAATATTACTTGATTAAAACATGGATTAAGGTCAGTTACAATAGGGCTTTGAGGCCATAAGAACGGCCTAAAAGCTGCTAGAATAACTAGGGTTCATCTCCCAAAAGTTATACAAAGTTACACACTTAAAACCCTAAATCGGTTTTGTATTTATAAGAAAAGCGACGCGACGGCGTCGCTTTGAAGCCATGACGCCATCGCCACGTTGATGATTCTAGATCCTCTTTAAGGCGGCTACGTTCTGACGCCGTCACAAAATCCTTGACCCGTCACTTTGCAAATCACGACGGCGTCGCTTTATACTTGCGGTGCCGTCTCCACGCTCTGTATGCGTGGTTCTTCAAGATACTTGGTGTAGAGCCGTAGTCTTGTTCGTTTCTTCTCCAAATGAGCCCAAGTCACGTGTATTTCCTCAAAATGTCATCCAAATGCTAAAAACCTAAAAACAAATGATTAAGCACATAATCTGGGCACATTTGCATGATTTAGGGGGTTAAATGACCCCAAAATAGTGTATAAAATGACACCACATCAGGATTTTAGGAAGAGATCAAAGCTAACCAAACAACCCAAACGGTGTTTTAAACCCAAACTAACTAAACTATAACATACCCAAGTATCCATTAATCACCCAAATCTTTAAGTTGAAATTCAGAAACAATGTTTTTGTGTGTGTTTGTATACTCGGTCAAACCAAAGGAAATAAGGGAAGAAAAGGGTTTTTGATGTATGTGTTTTAGGTGTATTAATGTGTGAGTTTAAAATAAGGATATGGACAATTATAAGGACTAAATGGATCCAAGATTTTTGCTATGTTGTTCCCCTTGGGACCGGTTACATGGTATAAAGCAAAGGGGTATCCCAAGCTTTTTATTGATTTGAATTTTGTGTAGTCTCTTGTTCCGTTAATTGTAAATGTAGACCTGTTTTTTTCTCGTTTTAAATAAGGTTCTTATGAGTTATGAAATGTTTTATAAAAGCTAAGTTTATAAGGGTTGATCGAATCAATAGTATATATATATATATATATATATATATATATAATATAGGTAAATCAGTAAATCACTTTTAACAAAAGCAATAAACCAATTCACAAATAAAATATAATTCCGAAAGTATCGATTTCGAAAGTAACCCCTTCTAGTCGTTTCCCTGGTCGTTTTTGTTCCAACGAGGCGTGAATTGAACTTCTTGTTGAAGTTTGTGATCGGGATTTTGAATAGATTAAGATTTTGGTTTTGGATTCTAATTTCTACAATGATAATGCAAATAACAAACAAAGACAAGCAACAATTAAAACAATTACGACTTAAGCACGAAAAACGTTAACGGGAATATAAAAACGCAACTATAAAAAAATTAAATTATCAAATTTTAACCTTAAAAATGCAAATTTAATTTCTAAAAGCCCTAAATGATTAAAAATAATTTTAGAAAAGAATTAATTTTTTTTACTTTAATTTAATTTATTATAAATTAAAAATAGTTTTAATCAAAAAAATTCATGAAAAGTACTTTGAACTATTTAAAATCTAAGAAAAATAAGATGAGCCAACCAGCTTATCTCAATAAGCTGAAAATAAGCCCAAAAGGGCTGAAAGCTTAATATGCAACATGGGTTTAAAAGAAAATTTGTGTGGATGTATAACGAAAAAGACCCAAGGGCATATTGGTAGTGGAGGGTGGTGTTAAAGCGTTGGGTGGTTAAGGTTGAGGTCCAGGGTTCGAGCCTTGGGCTTCCTTATATTGCTTAACATTTTTGTTTTTGTTTATTTTTTTTCTTTTTTAAACACTTAACTAATAAGCTAATTTAAGCATTTTTTGTAAAGCAGCTTTTTATGAAAGACAGTAATAAGCTGGAAATAAGCTAGTGAAAAGCAAAGAAACACTTAGATGCTTTAAGGATCTTATACTTAACAGATTATGCTTTAAGACCAAATAAGCTAAGAGAAGCTCTAAAAAGCTATATAAAAGGCTAATATTAAGACTCAATAAGTAAGGAATAACCAGAAATAAGCAATCTCATTTAACTTAAAGACTATAAAACCAAATAAGCAGATAAGACTAAAACCTATGTTTTTGGATTTTGTTGGTTTTAAGAGGACAAAACACTAAAAGCAGACCTAAAAATAAGCTATCAAATAAGCTCTAGACACAAAAATAAGCTGAAACATATCAAGATTATACTACAATAAGCTTAAGCATTCAATTTCAGAACCTAAAACATCTTCTAACACACTTAAAATTGTTGATCACAAGGGGACTTTTAAACTAATGAGACTTGGATACTTAACTGTTTTGTGCAGTAATGTGCAAAAAAACAATGGAACAGTTTCAAAGACTCAAAGACGGATTCAATTGATGCAAAAGAACTTAGTTTAACACTTAAAAATACAACTCCAAACCTCTTAGATCCAAATCTATTTTATGACAGATTAGGACTTAGAAATCTTCACAGAATTTGAAAATGATTGAGAAAACTTGAGATTTACTAAAAACTTATATAAAACTTAAACAAACTTGTTCAGAAAATGATTTAGAGCCAATCCAAAATGAATTTTGAAGACCACAAAAGCCTTAGCAGTATTAACAAACACCCCTTTAAAACTCCTTTTTGTATTTTAAGATTAATAGAAATTGTTTTAAGCCTAGGTTTGTAAAAACATATTATCACTTAAGTATAATAAGACTTAATAAGCTAAATCCAACTACTGAAAAGCACTTAACAAAAAGCAATTATGATAAATAGTTTTAAGCACAAATAAGGCAGTTTAAGTGAAATCAAATCCAAAGGACTTATAAAACATAACACAAACTTGAAAAACATTTATAAGGACAGAATAAGCACTCATAAGCAATAATAAGACATAAATAAGCAGTAAATAAGCTGAACATTAAATAAGCTGTAAAATTAAAATGAGAACTCACTTTTTATTGATCAATCCTTGAGAGTACAATGCTTGAAAGGTAAAGATGCTTAACTCCAAGCTTGAAAATAAGTAAATTAACATAAAACAGTAAGGTAAATTGCTGGAAGAAAAGTTGTCCTTGAAGCTTGAAATCCTCCCCTATTTATAGGGGAGTCTTGTGCAATCCCGTAAGATGAAACAGCCTAGGGTCTTCAATCATTCCCAAAATTGTTTTAGGAAAGCTTCAATCACCATTAAAAACGCATCTTCAATACTTTGACTTTCCCCTTATTCTTGCCGCGTTTTAATGTCCAATAAGGGGCCTTGAATGTGCCAGCGTGGCACTGAGTGTGTCAGGACGCGTATGAGAGTGTGTTGAACACGTTCACATCAATGGAGGAGATTTCTTGCCCTGTTTGGGCCCTTCCCGCCTTATTCGGGATTTGTTTATTAATATTTCAAAAAAATGGGATAAAGGGTAACAGGTGTTAAGGTTTGTTAGGTATAAGGACTAACGGTGTAATTAGGCAGGGACTTCTGGTGTAATTAGTTTTAACAGGGTTATGGGTTAAGGTCATTTAGGCTATTAGTTTGATAATTAGGCAGGTTTGGTTTTTAAGGGTTTTTGGGCTTTCTAGTTTTAAAAGGCTTAATGGGTTGACTTGGCCCATTACTTGAGTTAGGGTGGCCCACTAAGATGCATACGCCTTCGGCTTTGGTTTTCCACGCTCTTTCCATCCCTGTGCTTGGTTTTGTCTGTTTTAGCTTCGTTTTTGTCTTTTTGAGAATATCCGTTACCTGCACAGTAAATAGCACAAAACAAGCATATATTTGGTATTTTATGTCCGTTTTTGATCATTTAAGCTGGTTTTATTTAGATAAAGGTATGTGTATTTAAGCACATACCAAATCCCCTCATACTAAACCATTGTTGTGTCCTCACGCAATGAGCAATGAAATAAATCCATGTTTAGAAAACCAAAAATTTCAATCCCCTTAAATTAAATACCTTGAAAAGTAGCAAAGTGTAAAATTTAAAAGGATTAAGAAATTACTAGTTTTTTAAACACTCCTTGTTTTACCATTTTCTTTCTTGCACACATATTTCTCTTATTTTTCAGTATATACAACATGCTTGACTTTCATTATTGATCATAACATTTAGGATCACTGAATAAGAAACACCTCAATCCTAAGGTGCCCTAGAAGGATAAATTCATCGTCCTTGATTTTTCACTTATTCCTAAACTAAGCTTAAAAATGAAATCATTGTTAATTACAAGTTAGGATGCGAACGCTACTCATATTTGCAATTTGTGTAAAACTTCTCCTCTCGACAGTTATTATATCTTAAGGTGTGTGTGCTCAGTTTGAATTTTGACCATCCAACCTACGTTTTTAGATAGTTATAACATTTCCAAGTTTCATGTTCCACTTTTAGTTATATGAATTCAAAGGTGAGATTGTCCCATGTAGCAACATTTTTTCTCGACACATCCCAACCTCATCGGCTAAGTGACCGGGCTTTTGACACCCCTCAGTGAATAATCTATCGAGACTCTCTGACTTTTGAACCCTTTACTAAAAATTTTCCGTAAAACTTAGTAAGTTTATAACTCAAAGCAAGTTAATTCCTCCAAAATTAAGACATTGTAGGTAAGTTAATTCCTTTAGAGTGACTTTCTTCTCGGAACCTCCCGACCTCATCGGTCAAGTGCCAAGGCTTTTGACACCCCACAGAGAATAATGATCAGAATTAACAAACGTCCGGTTTCAAAGTTTTGTAGGGATTAACAAGTTTAAGTTCAAAAGAATGTTTAAATTTTAGAAAAAGACATTTTCCCTTTATTTATTAAGCAACATATACTAGCAACATTATTATATTTTTCTCATCATTTTCATTTTTTCATTCATTTTTTTTCTCTTTTTTTTAAACATTTATATTTACACCGTATAAAGGGAAAATTTCTTTTTAGAAAATTAAAACATATTTTTGATCAAAAACTCTTATTTATCAATTCATCGATAAAGCTTTTTACTCTAAAAATGTTGATCTTAACGGACTTTTAAGAGTGATAAAACTCTAACTTGTCTTTCAAAAAGAGCACGTATTATTAGTCATTTTAGAAGCTACTGAGAGAAAAAGCCACAAAATACACTTATGAGCTTTTAAGATTTCCAACTAATCCTTGCTTAGCATTCCAACTTATATTTAACTCTATCATTTCTCGTTCTTCGCAAATTTAAAATCTTTAATAAAAAGATCCGCGAATGCTTAGCCAAATAAAATTAAGCTTTGCATATTTAAAGTCATTTATGGAAATGGCCTTTTGAGCTAGAATTCGCATTTTAAAGCTTCTTGTATAAAAGACTAGCAAAAGCTTACACATTTATAAAGGTTAGGGGAGTAAGCTAGAGCTCAACACGCTCGGTTAAGTCAAAAATTATTCTTATTCTCACCAGCGGAAAGTCAACATTTGTGATAAACACTTATTTTATTTTTGCGAAATTTTTTTAAATTTTGGCATAAAATCACTTTTTTATTTTTTTTATTTTTTTATTTTCTTGGTAAAACGGGGTTACGTGAAAGACATAGACAAATACAAATGGGATCAAATCAATAGATTCCCCCCTCATACTAGAACGATACATTGTCCTCAATGTGGGGGTTGCCACCCCTCTCATACTAATTTCAATGTATATTCCTAATATACAAGGGAATCTCACGTAAATCTAAGGCCGTTTAATAATTATGCCAAAGATTAAACGTTAGTAAATAAGATCAAGGATATAGGATTCCCAAAATAAGCATGCAAAGGGATGAAGATCGAGTGAGCGTTGGACAAAACCACGAGCACGAGAGTCTTCATAATCTAGGTAATCCTGACAATCACAGACAACAGAAAACACGAGAAAAGAAGAGGTGAGCCCCATCACGTTACACTTATTAAAAAATAGAAAAAAGATAGAAACACGGGTTGCCTCCCGAGAAGCGCTTTGTTTTTGTTAACCGAGTCACAAGCTTGACTCGACCTCTAATTTAATTGTCCATGGGGAAGGTTTGGAGATCCAGGACAACCATGGGTGGTATGTCCCCTCCAAAGTAATGTTTGAGTCTATGGCCGTTCACCTTGAAGTTAGGTCCGTTGGTTGAAGATAACTCAACTGTACCATAAGGGAAAACTTGGGTGACAGTGAACGGTCCGGTCCAGCGGGTCTTAAGCTTCCTCGAGAAAATCTTTAATCAAGAATTGAAGAGAATGACTCAATCACCAACGTTAAAGACGCGGTTCTTGATTTTGAAGTCGTGAGTCTTCTTCGTTTTCTCTTTGTAGATTAAAGAGTTATCGTAAGCTTGATCACGAAGTTCATTAAGTTCATTCATTTGAACTTTCTGGTGATCACCCGCGGTCTTAAGGTCGAAGTTACAATGCTTCAAGGCCCAATAGGCCTTGTGTTCAAGTTCGATAGGGAGATGACAAGCATTCTCGTACAAAAGCTTATAAGGAGTACACCCGATGGGTGTTTTAAACGCGGTACGGAAGGCCCATGATGCATCTTCCAACTTATTGGACCAAGAAGCACGGTTTTCACCTACGGTTCTTTTTAATATACGTTTCAAACCACGATTTGAAACCTTCACTTGCCCACTAGTTTGTGGTTGATACGCGGTAGAGAGTCGGTGGGTAACCCCATATTTAAGCATGACCTTTGCGAATTGGTCATTGCAAAAATGAGTACCGTGATCACTAATAATAGCACGAGGAGTTCCAAAATGGGCGAAGAGAGATTTTAAGAACCTATAAATAACTCGGGCATCATTAATGGGGAGCGCTTTCGCTTCAACCCATTTTGACAAGTAGTCAACGACCACAAGAATGTACTTGTTCCTTCGTGAAGACGGGAACGGGCCCATAAAGTCGATGCCCCATATGTCAAAGATCTCGCAAACTTGAATTGTATTTTGAGGCATCTCATCACATTACAAGATTTTGCCTTGACGTTGACAAGCGTCACACCGTGTGACCAAGTCATGGGCATCTCGGTAAATAGTCGGCCAATAGAAACCAGAATCAAAGACTTTCTTAGCGGTGTAGTTGGCACCATGATGTCCCCCAGTGGGTCCATTATGGCAAGCTGTGAGGATATCAACGGCTTCTTGGCCGTATACACACCGTCTAATCAGTTGATCCGCACAAATCCTAAACAAGTAGGGGTCGTCCTAAAAATAATGCTTAACATCCTTAAAGAATTTCTTCTTTTGTTGGGACGGCATCCCTTTTACAATAAAGTTCCCCGCATGGTAATTTGCAATATCGGCAAACCATGGGGTGTTAGAATCACCACGAAAAGTCACCATCCTAAGTGTCTCGAGAGGAAATGTTTCGTGAATTTACTTTTTCCCGGGATCACTTTGATGGGGATTCTCTAGTCTAGACAAGTAGTCAGCCGCTAGATTCTCTGCTCCTTTTTTATCACGGATAATGACATCAAATTCTTGGAGGAGAAGAATCTAACGGAGCAATCTCAGTTTAGCATCTTGCTTAACGATCAGATACTTGAGAGCCGAGTGGTCTGTATACACTATGGTCTTTGACAAGACTAGATAAGGTCGGAATTTCTCAAAAGCATACACCACGGCTAATAATTCTTTTTCCGTTGTGGTGTAATGAGCTTGGGCATCGATCATAGTCTTGCTCGCATAGTGTATTGGCTGAAAATGTTTGGTCTTTTGTTGCCCCAGGACTGCCCCAACTGCAAAGTCACTAGCATCACACATAATTTCAAAGGGCAAGTCCCAATCGGGGGCAACTAATATTAGAGCTTCGGTTAATTTCTTCTTAAGGGTCTCAAATGCCTCTCTACACTCGGTTGAGAAAATGAACGGAGTCTCTTTTTCAAGAAGATGGGTCATTGGTCGGGCGATTTTAGAAAAATCTTGAATACATCGACGATAAAACCCAGCGTGACCTAAAAACTTTGAATTCCTTTGACGGACGTGGGAGGAGGTAATTTTGCAATAACATCAACTTTTGCCCTATCAACCTCAATCCCAGATTTCAAAATCTTGTGGCCGAGGACAATGCCCTCTTTGACCATGAAATGACACTTCTCCCAATTTAGAACAAGATTGGTGTCTTCGCACCTTTTTAGCATTTTGTCTAAATGGGAGAGGCAAGATGAGAAGGAATCCCCGAAGACCGAGAAATCATCCATGAAGACTTCCATAGTTTCCTCGATCATGTCGTGGAAAATGGCCATCATGCACCTTTGGAACGTGCCAGGAGCATTACATAAACCGAAAGGCATACGTCGATAGGCAAACGTTCCATAAGGGCAAGTGAAAGTTGTCTTCTCTTGGTCTTGCGGGTCAATCGGGATTTGGAAATACCCTGAGAATCCATCTAAGAAGCAATAGTATTCATTTCTGGCTAATCTTTCTAACATTTGGTCCATGAATGGTAACGGGAAATGGTCTTTTCGGGTAGCATCGTTAAGTTTCCTATAGTCAATACAAACACGCCACCCGGTAACTAACCTAGTCGGAATTAACTCGTTATCTTCATTTGTCACAACGGTCATTCCACCCTTTTTGGGTACACAATGCACGGGGCTAACCCACGGACTATCCGAGATAGTGTAAATCAATCCGGCATCAAGGATTTTTACAACTTCCTTTTTTATAACTTTATAAATTTTTGGATTAACCCTTCTTTGATGTTGGACCGCCGGCTTAAAGTCATCCTCCATTAAGATTTTGTGAGTGCAAAATTGTGGGTCAATGCCCTTAATGTCGGAGAGTTTCCAACCATTGCTTTCTTGTGAGACTTTAAAACCTTTATGAGGCGTTCCTTCTCTTCGTCTTTCAAGTTTTTAGCAATAATGAAGGGTAATTTATTGGTACCCTCCAAAAATGCATACTCGAGATGAGAAGGTAAGTCCTTGAGTTCAAGCTTCAGGGGTTCATCAACTGAGGATTTAACTCTTTTAAGTTCTTCACACTTTAGGTCCTTCAGAGGGAGAGGAGAGTACGGGTCTTTATTTAACATTTCTTCAATTAGACGAATGTCTCCCTCCGGATCAAATTCAACATCATCAATTCCCGGTGGAACTGAGTCACTTGCAAGATACGCTTTAATTTCTTCAAGAATGAAATCACCTCCCTCAAATGGAGTAAGGGAGGGTGAAGATTTAGCAATGATTAGTTCAGAAATTGGAGTGGGATTGCTACTCTCGGAATTGTCAAAAAATCCTAACACTTCTTGAGAATACTCCTCACAAGCTACATCGATGACATCGATTCGGTTAATTGATTCAGCATCATTGTAGGAGTATCTTGAAGTGTTACCAACTTTGAATGTTATGGCTTCATCACTCACTTGGAGAGTTAATTCTTTACCATAAACATCAATCAAAGCTCGTGCCGTCCTCAAAAAGGGTCTCCCGAGAATTAAGGGAACTCGAGGATCGACAACATAATCAACGACTACAAAGTCTGCCGGAAAATAGAACTTTCCTACTCTCACAAAGACATCTTCGGCAATGCCGATTGGTCTAGTAGTAGATCGGTCCGCAAGCTTAAGAATCATTTGAGTAGGAGTAAGTTCGAGGAGTAAAAGCTTCCTCCATATGGAGAAAGGCATCAAGTTGATGCTTGCACCAAGATCGGCCAAGGCTAAGCATTCAACTATCTCTGGAAAATTACATGGAATGAGGAATTTACCTGGGTCTCCTAGTTTTTCGGGCAGCTTCTTTAGGATAACCGCCGAACAATTCTCATTCACCGGTGTATTGGCTAATTCAAATAATTTCTCCTTATTGCTAAGAAGATTCTTGAATGTGGAAGCGAATTTGGGCATGTAGAGTAAAGCATCCGAGAAGCTAAGATCGAAGTGTAAGCTTCGAAAGATTTGAAGAAACTTCATCATTTGATGGTCGTCTCTTTCTCGGAGCTTTTGGCTATTAAGCCTCGAAGGATAAGGTAAATTAGGCTTAGGCTTAGGAGCGTTAACGGGCTCAAAGGTTGGTGCTTGAGTTTGGTCATCCGGAGGTTGGACTTTTTCGGTACTTGGTTGCACCGGATCCTTTGTCACCTCGGGCTCTCTTTCCACCACCTTGGGATAAGGAGAGAAAGGAGGAGGAATCGGAGGTCCATCGTAAGAAACACCACTTCGGGTAGTGATTGCTTTCAAGTCACCTTTCGGGTTAACAACGGTATTGCTAGGGAGAGAACCCGAACCCGAAGGTTTGTTCATTTGAAAATAATTGCTCAACATATTCTCAAGCTTGTTGTTTTGTTGCAACATTGTGGTCTGAAATTCGTTTTTCAACTCAGTTTTCATATAAGTGATTTGATTTTGCATAGCTCGCATGTTTGTGTCATTAACTTTCATGTAATTTGCGAGTTCATTAGACGGAGCAGCTTGAGTTGGTTGATTCGGAGCTCGGTAAGTCGAATTTCCTGGGTTGTAATTATTTCCCCGGTTTTGATTGTTTTGAACTGGTGAAAAACCGGGTGGTCGAACTTGATGAGCTACACTCGGAGGACGGTGTCCAGCATTTCCCTGATTATAGTTTACTGCGGCTGCAGAAACATATGTTTGAATATTATCTTGATATCCTGGGAAAGCGTTGCCATCGGTGGCAAGACACTGGTAGTAAGGGTGTGGTCCACCACAAGTAACACAACTCTCTTTAACCGCTTTAACAGAAGCTAGAGGAGGAGTTGTGTTTTTAAGAAGCAAAGCCTTAACGGCATCGGTAAGTGCAGCAACATCGGGTAAAAGACCGAAGGTAGAGGTGTTTGTACTCACTTTGGCAACAACCGGTCTGTTTTATGAAGTGAGAACTTTCGACTTATTCTCGATAATGGTTAAAGCATCTTTAGGAGTCTTAGTCAAAAGATTGCCACTGGCGGCTGCATTCAACGAATCATGATCGGTTGATGTTAAGGAATTATAGAAAGTATCAAGTTTGTGTAATTCCGTGAAACCATGATGTGGGCATGCACGAAGGAGATCCTTGAAATGGTCCTATGCCTCACAGAATGATTCATCAAAACGTTGCTGAAAATTTGTAATCTCATTCCGGATATTTTGTGGTTTTTGAAGGAGGAAAGAATTGGTTAATAAACTTGGAAACAAGATCTTCCCAAGTAAGAATAGAATGAGGGGGTTCTTTTTTGAGCCAAATCCGGGATGCCCCCTCGATGGAAAACGAGAAAAGCATAAGCTTAATCGACGCATTAGGCACATCTTTATACTTAATCGTCGAAGTAATCTTGTTGAACCAGCGAATATGAGCATGAGGATCTTCCTTCTCAAAACCGCAAAATTGCTTAGACGTTACAAGATTGAGTAAACCGTGTTTGAGTTCGAAATTCTCCGCGAGAATAGCAGGAATAACGATCGCATCTCCGTAACCCTCGGTGGGTGCTTAGAGCAATTCCGCCATAGTACGTTGATCGGTCATCGTAACTACAGGTTTTTCAACAATAGTCGGAATGTTTTTTATTACGACGTCTTCTGGGAGTTGTTGACGGTTCGACAACTGGACCTGACGAACGAGTACATCTGGACCTGACGGAACTAGTGCGCCTGCACAAAAACAAATCTTTTTATTAAAATTAAACACAAAAATTCATTTTTGGCAACCGAAAGTTCAATTTGCCCACTGAGCTCTTAGAAAAACTTGCAAAGAAGCAGAGGAATTGGTAAATAGCCGAAAGCGTTTTTAAAAACTTTTTTCCATTAGGAGAAGTTCTTAGGATCGAAACCCGTACTTATACCCTATACCCCTCTTATAGCTTGTAGTTCCAAAGGTGAGCCGATTATAACAAATGACTACTCGATTTCTTTTGTTGTTTTAAAAAAAAATTTGGATTTTTGATTACTTTATAATATTTTTTTTGTATATATATATATATATATATATTACGAAAATATTCACAAAAACTAGAATAACTTCCGAGGAAGGATCTTTAAACATAACTTAGAAAATTTCGTAACACAGCCTCCCCGATAAGGACAGCAAAAATTGATCGAATCACTAGTGTGTGTATATATATATACATATATATATAATAATAAATATATATTATATATAAATTATAATATATATATATATATATATATATATATATATATATATATATATATATTATAGGTAAACTGGTAAATCACTTTTAACAAAAGCAATAAACCAATTCACAAATAAAATATAATTCCGGAAGTATCGACTTCGAAAGTAACCCCTTCTAGTCGTTTCCCGGGTCGTTTTTGTTCCAACGAGGCGTGAATTGAACTTCGTGTTGAAATTTGTGATCGGGATTTTGAATAGATTGAGATTTTGATTTTGGTTTCTAATTTCTACAATGATAATGCAAAAACAACGCAAAGGAAAGCAACAAATTAAGCAATTACGAAATAAGCACAAAAAAACGTTAACGGGATTATAAAAACGCAACTAAAAACCTAAAACTTCAAATTTTAACCTTAGAAATGCAAATTTAATTTTTAAAAGACCTAAATGATTAATAAAAATTTTATAAAAAAGAATTATATTTTTTTGACTTTTATTTAATTTTTATGAATTAAAAATAGTTTTAATCTAAAAATATTATTAAAAATACTAAACTAATTTAGAAAAATCTGAAAAATTCACGAAAAGTACTTTGAACTCTTTAGAATCTAAGAAAAATAAGATGAGCCAACCAACTTATCTCAATAAGCTGAAAATAAGCTCAAAAGGGCTAAAAGCTTAATATGCAAAATGGGTTTAAAAGAAAAATTGTGTGGATGTATAACGAAAAAGACCCAAGGGCATGTTGGTAGTGGAGGGTGTTGTTAAAGCGTTGGGTGGTTAAGGTTGAGGTCCAGGGTTTGAGCCTTGGGCTTCCTTATACTGCCTAACGTTTTTGTTTTTGTTTTTTTAAACACTTAACTAATAAGCCAATTTAAGCATTTTTTTTATAAAGCAACTTTTTATGAAAGACATCAATAAGCTAGAAATAAGCTAGTAAAAAAAAGGCAGTTTAACTTTTTGACTCTTTTTGAAACTTATTAAACTGATAAGCTGTTTAAGACCTGATAAGCTAGAAGAAAAACAAATAAGCTAAAACAGTTACTAATCTAGACTCAATAAGCAATTAAGAATAAAAATAAGCAAACTAAATAAGCTAATAAACAGACAAACTTCTTCTGATGTATATGGCTTTTTTAGATTTATACCACTACTTGCAGCCTAGTTTAAAGGACTCAAAAGCACTCTAATCAACTTAAAAGCTTGAAACAGATCAAGAACATACCAAATTAAGCTAGATGAAATTGATATTAACCAAAAATAAGCTATACTAAACCATATTTTAATCTGCATTAAGCTGACTTTTTAAGAAACAAAGCTAACAAGCATGACTGAATTGAACCAAATGACCAAAAGGCAGAAACAATGAACAAGGACTCAAAACAGATTTTCAAACATGCAAATGCAGCTTGTATTAAGCATAAAAACCACAACTTAAGACCCTTTTCAGAGAATCTATCAAATAAGCAGTTTGGCTCAATTTTAGAACTAGCAGACTTAGAAAATGATAAAGCAAGCTTGAAAACTAAAAACTACTTATTCAAAGTTGATAAAAACTAACATTAAAACTAAATTAGAGCTTATGGAAATTGATTTGAGTATCAAAAACAACTTAACTACTATTTTACCATTTAGTAAATCCTTATCCTAAACACCCCTTTAAAAACAATTTTTCGTTTTAAACTTGATTAAGACCTTTTTTAAGCTAAAGTTTGTAAAGACCACATGTTCAATTAAGTATAATAAGGCTAATAAGCAAATTCCAACCATTGATAAGCACTTGATAATAAGCAAACCAAAATAGCAAATTCTTTTTTTTTGCTTTTTAGGACAGAATTTTTAGAAAAACAAGAATTCTTAAAGATAGATTATGAGAAGCAATCTAAAAGGAGTAATAAGCAATATTAAGACTAAATAAGCACAAATAAGCAGTAAATAAGCTGAACATTAAATAACCTTTAAAAAGGAAAATGAGATCTCACTTCTTTATTGATTAATCTTTGAAAGTACACTTCTTGAAAAAGTAAAATGCTTGTAACAAAGCTTGAAAACAGTAAATTAAACGATAAGCAGTAAAGTAAATATGCTGGAAAAAAAGTTTAAAAGATGCCTTAAAGCTGAAATCGTCTTCCCTATTTATAGGGGATTTTGTGCTTCTTTTGTGGGGAAAGACAGCCAAAGTCTTCAATTCTTCCCAAAATTGCTTATGGAAAGCAATAATCTTGCCAATCAATCTTAAAACCGCCCTTGACTTGTCCTTATCCTTTGACGCGTCATTCTTGTCCAATAGTAGGCATTGAATCTGCCTACGTGGCATTGAGGTGTCAGGTTGTGTTGAGGGGTGCTTAGTGAACAAATCACAGCAGTGGAGGGGGAGGGTTTGCACTGTTTTGGTTCTTAGCGCCCTTTCTTGGGTTATTTTAATATAATTCAAATTTGAAGGGAAAATGGATAACGAGCGTTTGGTTAGGGACTATTGGTGAAATTATGTAGGGACTGACGGTGTTAGTCCTTGGGGACTAACGGTGTTATAGGTTTAAAGGGTAAATGGCTAACGATTGTTAAGCTTTGGACTTGGGCTTGTTTTTGGGCCATATGGTTTATATTGGATTTTTGGGCTTTTGTTAAATAAAAGGCTAGTTTTAAAGGCTTAACGGGCCGACTTGGCCCATTAACTTGGGTTGGTTGACCCACTAAGATGCATACGCCTTTGGCTTCGGTTTTCCACGCTCTTTCTAATCTCGTGCTTGGTTTTGTCCGGTTTTTGCCTCATTTTTGTCTTTTTGTGAATATTCATTACCTGCACAGTACATAACGCAAAACAAGCATATATTTGGCATTTTATGTCCGTTTTTGGTTATTTAAGCTTGTTTTATTGAGATAAAGGTGTGTGTATTTAAGCACATACCAACCGCCACTAAGAAATGAAATTGGCAGAGGTTTATTTCCCAAATCGCTATGATAAATTGTCTTCAAAAACCTGTAAACCGCTACAAATCAAACCGCTATAATTACCAAATTTCTACTAGTAAACTGCTACACTAGAGAACAAACCGCTACTGACAAACCTCTGCCTAATAAGACAAATCGCTGTCAGAAATGACAAACCGCTAGCACAGTGTACGATCTGACAAACCGCCAGAACAGTGTACTTTCCTGACAAACCGCCAGAACAGTAACCCAAACCGCTACGATAAACTACAAGCAGAACACCAAACCACTACGATGAACTACGAACTTTTATACCTTAAAACACCTAAAAATATTTTGAATGTTTTGACTTAGTTTTTTTTTGCACAAATGAGTACTAGAGGGCTATAACAACTACAAAAACATGAATTTTAACACAAGAAACCTGAAAATCAATGAAACTCAAGAACAAGAGCTAAAACCTCCTAAAACTCAACTTTT
Source organism: Tanacetum coccineum (assembly GCA_026074375.1). Taxonomy (NCBI): domain Eukaryota; kingdom Viridiplantae; phylum Streptophyta; class Magnoliopsida; order Asterales; family Asteraceae; genus Tanacetum; species Tanacetum coccineum. The sequence goes on from BQNB010139640.1 coordinate 17,116, forward strand.
GATCAAAACCAAGCACTAAAACGCACACACAAACGATCTAATCATCCCATGAGCTCTGGTACCAATTGTAGGATATTGAAAATCATAACACAATGGAAGATAGATGGATTAGCCAAGTATAGAGAGAGAAAGTTAGAGAGAAAAGCTTTCTAGTGAGAGAAAGTGAACTTGTATAATGAAAATGACTAACCACCTCTTCCAAGGTATGGAAGAGGCTTATATAGTAGCTTACAAAATCAGCTCTTAGGCTATGGAATGGGCTTACACGTTGGGCTTTATAACCCAGCCCATTACCGAACACTACATATTAAACGTTAAACTACGAGCTATAATAACTGGTATAATACACGGGGTGACCAAGTCTTTTTTTAATATCTAACAACACATATCTGGTGAATCATGAATGACATTAC
>BQNB010139641.1:0-17527 GCA_026074375.1 Tanacetum coccineum
CATCATCATGTCACATGATATATTGCATTCTAACAAGTACTCCATTCAACTTTGCCTACTTTTTAACCAAACGAGTTAAAAAGATTAAAAATCAACCAAATTCTCCAATGCCATATGGAATGATTTTAAATTGTCTATATGATCACTTCATCAAAATTAATCCCTATCTACAAAAATCAAAATACAAATCATATTGGGCATCCATGAAACCTTGGGTTCATCCTACTTATCTTAAATTAAGTATCTACATATGTTCTAAAGAAGTTTCAAGTGTTGATTCAAATGATGGTTGAAATATTCCTGTAGAATCATTGCTAGAGATATGTACTATTATTATTACTACGTAATATTATCTTAACCTCTATCATGGATAATCAAGTACGTATATAATGTGTCTACATTATTATTTCATGCTTGCTATGTGACATTTAGTAGACCTTTAAGTCATTTATATGCATCAACTTGGCCACATTACATGATTTCTCTTCTCCTTTAGATATATTATATGATTCTTGAAGTGATGGAAATGCCATAATCGCCCTTCCAACCCTTATTGACTACTCTGAAAGAGGATTAAACTTCTAGAAAATTTCATGATTCTCTAGAAAACGGCCCCTTTAAATGTTGGGCGGCTCCCTAATATATATGGGACCGCCATTAATATAAAGGACCGCCCTCAGAGGAACCACAAAATTCTCCTGTCTCCTCTTTATCTGCAACTTTGACCCTATAACCATTAGGTCCAGCCAATCTTTCTAGTCTAAACCAAACACTCCTTAGAATCTTTATTCTTCAACACCATGCCTTTCCTAAAATTCTTCTATATAAACATCATTCTTCTTCATCTTAATCACCACTTCTCTAATACAACTTTCACTCCTCCTCAAAGTCTCAATGTCATCCTCTAGCAAATCCCCTCGTGATTACTTACGAAATTACAAAAAGGCCATTTTTGAACATTGGAGACAAAGTCACAATCTTCCACCATTCCTCTACCAAATAGGTCTCTACTACCCTCGTCCTATAACAACAAAACTCCCTATCATCTCCTCACCTCCTGCAAAACCTAACTCAAAACCAAATATGCACATGAACTTTCATCACTTGTCTAATCTCCATGAATTAATTCATCAACAAGCTATTGATGCCACCAATCCCTCACCTCCTACTTCACCATGTATCCCTCTACCTACCTTAGATCAAGTAAACTTTCACTCGAGGTTATGTCATTATTGCTTGCTAACCCAAGATATATTTGATATATTAAGAAATGATCTTAATCATATCAAATCTATCATCATTGGTCCCTCTACTTTATTCCCATCCTCGATAACAACTTCTTCACCATAATTGATCCCTTTAAGACAATTAACCTACCCAAATAATCGAACGACCAACTTTTGATTATGGCATCTACTATAATTTAAGATTTAACTAGTTTATGCTTTATGTCTTAATTTATGTTTACCTTCTCTTGTAATGATCACAATACTATGGTATTGATCTACTATGTGTTGAATGAAATTTCTTTATGGTTGAAATGCATGCATAACTATGGTGTTATATTCATGAGATATTTGTCTTGCACTTGTACTTCTAACTTTGTTTTGTAGCAAACAAATTTTGTAAGTGGCAGGTGGCACGACTTCTACGAACTTACGGTTGATTTTATGTGATTTTTTGAAGTTTGCCAAATTCTGCTGAAATAGACAGACGACCCCCAGAAAGGCGACGGCTCCCAGATATATTAGGGGGCCACCTGAACATTTAGGGGACCGCCACCAGTGACCTAAAAACACATTTAGGAATTCAGAGAGTTGTTCCAGCACATAAAAGATGTGTTTTAGACATTATTTTTACTCCTAGGACTTACAAAGACGTATTTTACACTTCCAAGCCTTTTGAGAATATTTTCAGTCAAGCTAGTATACGAGGTATATATAACAACAAAACTAGTACGAATCAAGCAATAAAACACTTTTCATATTTATTCCCCCTTCATAGGTAATTTAATACATGGATCATACTCTATTTTAAAAACCATTTGTTTTGAAAACTAGAGCGACGTGGCTAATGATACCAATTGTGAAAAGAGGGGATACATGTCCATTTAAAACTTTAAATATTTTGTATCAATTTTCTGATCAAGTTTGACGTAATATGAGAAGTGTCGATAATAGGTTTACAATAGCTAACGCATATTCTAACAATATAACCACACTCACAATATTTAGCACAAAGAGCTACACAACCTTAACTAACAAGATATATACAACCATTCACACAATCATGAGCATAATGCAAGTATAAAAGTAAAGCGGTAAATGTAAAGAAATAATTAATGCGAAAGGTAAAGGAAAATGCAAACCAACACGGTGATTTATAGTGGTTCGGTCACGAAGCTCCTCTTCGCCCTACTCCACTCCTCGAGTATACAACTCGAGAGTTACTTCACTAATCAACAAGCTCCCTTTCGGCGGAGAAAACCTTATACCAATGCTTACATTATTTTTTGACACTAAGCTAGATGTTGAGTCCTTCTTCGGGTATAACCAAACCCGTTATGTTTTATGACCCAACATAACAAACCTTGTGTTTTATGGCCTAAACACATAAACCGTGTTGCTTACATTATTTTCCGACACTAATCTAAATGTCGAGTCCTAATCTTAGCTAGAACTAATCTACCACATCACCAATGTATTTTGAGGCCGAAAATACTAACCGACACACAATTTATACTTCCAGATTTATACACTATCCGGATCTACACAAATACACAAGAGTTACAATATAGAAATCAAATCTACTATACGACATACAAGTGATCAAATATAATCACTTCTATGCAACCCACCCAATCTACTACATGATATACAAGTAATCAAGGATGATTACTTTCATGTAGAGACATCCTATACTTTACTACATACTCCTTGGTATTAGTGGAACTAACATAGAGTGTCATCATGATCCATGCCTTATGCTAGAACCATGATCAAAGATGAAGAAAGAAAACTCTATGCATATAACAACCTGTAATTTTCATAAATGTAAATATCCATCTATTAAGTTATATGATGTAAAATCTATCAACTATATATGAACTCACCTTTTTCAAGGAAATTTTTCACTTTATTACTTACTTACTTTGCCAATATCTTGAGGTTAAACATTTCTTGCATAACTAAAATTAACGGGCTTAGGCAACCTACATATGGATCCTATCTTCATATATGTCAAGAAATCATTCATAATATATCAAGTGTAATATCATAATAATCATTTTTATTAGAAAGTACATTATTCCTATAATGTCCATTCGCAACGTTATATTCAAAACGGCTTTAAACGTTATCGTACATGCTTTAACCCTATATTCATAAAGGAGTTTAACATTAAAGTGAATGCACAAGCTACTAAAGCATATGTACAAGTAATATAACATCCTATTTGAAATTTAAAAAATCTCCTTCAAATTCAAATTACAAGTCCTTAAAAGCCTCAATATACAGTCATTAAGTATGATCTCCAAATAGCCTTTTACTCCGTTTTCATTTTATATCTTCAACACCCTTATGGCAAGCTACTTCCACTCAATATACAATGTGTAAACCCTTAGTTATTTATTAATAAACTTTTCATACATCTTTTTACACTCAAAACCCTAATTTAAAAACCCTAAACGCTTAAATTGTGTACAAGCTACTACACTCAATATACAATGTGTAAACCCTAATTATTCTATTCATAAGCTTTCATACATCTTTTTACACTCAAAACCCTAATTCAAAACCCTAAACCCTAAAACCGAGCTAGTTTCTAAACCATGACCCGTTTCTTGATTTTTATCCATTGTAAACCCAAACCAACACTCAAATAAGTTGTAATAACTTAATTTACAACATTCTCAATCATATTCCATCATCATTTCATCATTTTACTTCAATTATACAAGAGATAAACCTAGAAAACCCTAATTATGCCCTAATTGGAACTTTTGACCCGTTTACTCATTTTCTACCCATTTTAACCCAAACCACCTATCAACTTTTGATTATAATCCTTAATATAAGTCTTAGGATCAGTAACCTATCATTCCTAACCAAATGTACATGAAATCCAAGCTTGAAAACACTAATTAAGCCCTAATGTACCCGGAATAAAAAACCTTTGCAAAGTGACCCATTTTGAAAGTTTTTCTTACAACCAAGCACCTCAATGACAAGCACCTTACCTCCCAAGCTTCTTACAAGCACCACTCTTCAAATATCTTCATCCTTTATTGTATAAAATTGATCACATGTTCTCTTGTTTCTTCTTTTGTACCCACGGCATCACAAGGACCATCCAACTCACCATAGCTAGTTTCTAGCTTAACCAACACATCTACTAGACCCTCCTCATCATCCTCTAGACCTCCTACATGTCCTAACCAGATCACATAACCTTCCTTGGCCTCCAAGTTCAATTCGCCCATAAATAGAAACCATAACATTTCATTTTTCTTCATCCCCTACTTCCTCCTCTATAACCCTTACATAGAAGCAATACTTTGCTCTAAGAGATCCTAAGAGATCTTAAGAAGGCTCAAGTTCAGAAAGGAAGCAAAAGAAACCAAGAAACGAAGCCCCGTAGTCGTTTTCTAGGCGTACGCAGCTAAAAGTCCCGATTCCGACCCATTTCTAACCTATAAGCTCAAGACCAGGTTCTCTAAGCTTATATTATGTATTCATATCTTTATAATGTTCATATGATCATACTAAAATCATAATATAAAGCTTTGAACTCAAAAACCTATGTGTTATACCTTTTTGATCCAAAACCGTACACCCGAAACCCTAATTTCATGTTTTTGCTTAATTTATAAGCTAAGCTTGTAAACTATTGTTATAATCTATCCCAATAAGCTTAAATAACATTAAAATAAGTGCTTTGATAATTCATGAAAGAATTTGAGCTTAAAACCCACGCGTTTTCATTTTAATACCTTAATATGACCCGTGTTGCTTCCTAGCTTAACGAATCGTTAATTTAAACGTGCGTTGTGTTAAATCTTCATATTTTAGTTTATTATAACTTATAAATGTCTATTGAAATGTTAAAATAAGCTTGCATGGCAATTTGGACATGTTTTGTAAATATTATCCATGCAAGGGGTATATATCGTAACTTTCAGAAACTTATAACTAAAAGGACTAAAAGTGTCATTTTATCAAAGTTATAACTACAAGGGTCTATTATGTCACTTTTTAAAGTACAAGGTTTACTTGGTATATCTTTTAAACTTGAGGGACCAAAGTCGTAAAAGTGCAAACTCCAAGGGTATATTCTGCCACTTTTCAAACTCAAGGGTCTAAAATGTAACATTTTGAAAAAGTATAAAAACACATTCAAAACATTACAAGACATAACTTTAATTAACGCTTGACGTGCTTAACATTTCCAGATATTGAATAAAATGCTTAAAACTGCTTATGTTATAACTATTATATCATTCATCATCGATGTGCTTTCAAAAATCATGTCCCGGATTCATATCATACCACAATACTAGGGAGCTTCATATTAAGGAGTTTCATCTTGGTATTACGTTCTGACTGAGTTGTTGGGTTTACGATTTAAAGTGCCCTAGCTCCTCAAACGTTTACTGAATGACTTCTGAATTATGATGGCCCGAACGGTGTTATGATAATTTTAATATCAAAACCGACATCGATGTAAAATCTTACATATTCAATCAAACTAAGACTTGACATATATTACCCCAGGTTGCCCGTGACGAAGCCGTTACTTTCATTTCATATACATTTGCTATCAATTTCCCTATAACTGTTCAGGTGAGTTCATAGCCTCGCATTTCAATCTTTTTATAAACCCGCAAGGGGGATACATGCTATAAACATGAATGCAATTATTTCTGTATGCTATTTCAATTTACTATTGCCTAAGTAACTGCTTTGCCTTTAAGTCCCCATAATCATGAACCGTTAATTACTCTCCGTAGTAAGCGCGAATGATGTGAATAGATCTATTTGGGCTGGACTCCCCGTTGGTGTACCCAGTTACGTGTAACCAATTGCACATCATTAGAAATCACGCGGGTATTTTGGCAAAGGTACCCGCAGGGGCTATAACGTATCACCATACCCTAAGGCTTCGGATTCATGAGCTAATGGCAATAATAAATATGTTTTCAATACCGGGTGTATATCAACGTAACCCGAATATCGCATTTGCATTCAAATTATATTACTTAAACCTATGGATTTCACTCAACCTTTGTGTTGACTTTTTAGCATGTTTTATCTCAGGTAACTAATGGCACGGAGTGGCGAGGACATGAAGATGGAAAAACCGTTATCATTCACACTTTGTAAATACAGATGTTGGGACCTCTCTTTTGTAAAAACTCTGAAGAAATAATGAATGATAACTTATTTTCATAAACGACTCTTTTTGATTCGTTTTCTATGATTATGACTGTTGTACCTTGAAGTAATACCCCAGATTAGCTTCCGCTGCTATATGTAAAAATGGGGGTGTTACAGATTTGGTATCAAGAGCCAACGTTATAGAGAACAAGGTTAAAACCTTAACTATAACTACTTTTCTTTTTCCATCCAAGAAAGTCCTCCGTGCCGCTATATCTCCCGGAATGGTATGTAAAGTTACATAACTATTATATTACTAAATAAATAACTTATATTATACTGGATGGTTACAGTCATGTCTTCGTCCCCTCGTTCTACTATCACTTCATCTGAGTTCGATATGGAAAATGCTTTTTCCACTATGAATATTCATAACTATACTTCAGCTTCGTCAGCTACATCAGGAAGCACTTCTTTTAACTCTTCAGAAGATTCTAGGGATGGTATGATCCCGCCAACATTCTCACTTTTCTATAATAATCCGTATTTGAAGAACGTACAAGCATTTTATGCTAAAGAATCACCTATTCCACCACCAGATCCTATTACTCCACCAGCTATTTTAACTCCATCTCTGATATTACCACCTTCACTACTGTTTAATCCTCGATATTTCTTGTTCCTAAAGAATTATTACCACCTAAGAAGCAAATTCATCCCCCATCTTCTTCTTTAACTATGTTATTTAATTCATCTCGGAAGCAAGCCTGTATCCTAGCATCACCATCAGTCTCAACTTATACTCCTATCTCACCTTAGATATATGAATTAGGGAAAACCTCTATTAAGATACATGCAGAACACCATGAGAAACAAACTGAAAGCATTATGAATTACTTAGAAGAACCCTCTTTTCATTGTATTGAGAAAATGAAAGAAAGATTTGTTAATGATTGGATAATCATGCCAAGGTATTTTGATAAAGTGAAAACCAAACTTAAGGAAGCCCGCTACAGAAGAAGCATATGGGACAGAGAGACAAGATTTCTTTTGTTCGCTTTAGGATTTCTGATTTAGAAATAACCCTTGAGGATATCCAAGATCACCATCAACTATATATGAAGAATCTTATGGAACACACTTCATGAACTTCAAGACTACTAGATCGAAACCTTATCTTTATCACTTTTATCTAAGGAAACATAGTATAAGTATCAACACTGTCAGATCTTAGGTTATGTAAGATAAGTTATCTATAAATAAAGTTGAAATTCCATTTTACCTTACCGTTTCAATATCATATATGTCATTTCTTGTTATCTCCGTCTTCATCATCAATTAACTAGGCCACCACCCGGTTATCCCTTCAACGAGTTTATCTATGCAGAGTTAGATAACTCATTATAAATCATACTACGACCACTGGGAGGTGAAATAATCTCGAGGAATCTAATGCTTGTTTGAACATTCATATATGAAAATATTAAAACTTCCTGTTATATCCTACAATGTAATATCAAGGAATATGTATTTCTTGTTAGAACTCGCACAATGATATTCAATATCACTAAGTATGAAAATTTATTTTTATACAATGACTTGTGATATGACTTTCAATTATCTGGATTCTTATTACATGTTATCATTATGTTGACAGAATACTCCCAAAAGGATGCAACATCTGAGCACCAGACCTGACTCATCTACCATCGAGGAACTGTTGTCAATAGTATTGTGATAACTCTGAAAGCACAAGAACTGCAAATGATGGCAAGTACATACAATCCCACTCTGACAAGAAAAGCTTCGGTAGCAAGGAATATGTGAGTACGAGAAGTACAAGTTACCCAACTTTCTACGTCAATGGTTAGGACGGAGTCGTTGTACATTCGCTGGTTTAAACGGACTTGATCAAGTATTTTATCATAGCCACATGTTGCTGAAGTAAGATTTGTTGTTAGTACCCTTACTAAGGAAGCATTGTTCTGGTGGAATTCATTTACCCAGTCTGTTGGAATAGAAGAAGCCTATAAGATCACCTGGTCTGAATTTAAAAGACTCTTGATAGAAAAGTATTGTCCTCAAACTGAGATCAAGAAAATAGAAGAAGCTGTTACCATGACCCAGAAGTTAATAAAGCATGTAAGGAAACAAAATTCTGTATAAGAAACCAACAACCATAAACAAAAGTTTGACAATGAAAGAAACACCACCGACAACAATAACTACCCCAATGACCACAACAACAACAACCACTTCAACAATCACAACCAAAGCAATAATCACCACCAACAGCAGAATAAGAGACAAGAAACCTTCAGAGCTTATACTGCCAACAATGGATATCAAGGAAACCGTCCCTTGTGTACAAGATGCACCCTACATCACATAGGACCTTGCACTGTCAAGTGTCAAATTTGCAACAAGATTGGTCATCAAACCAGGAACTGCAAAAACAAAGGACTCTCGAATTACTAAACTAGATCCTAGTTATAGCTATGTTAGAACCTAACCACAGGGTGTGTGGTATAAATAAAAACACTTGTCAAATCTTGACTATGTAAAGTATAAAGGCAAGTTGTTCACGATATAATACAATTCTGTTTTATACCTCACTATTTCATAGTACCATTATCTAGGGTCGCCTTCTGACTTTGTAAAACCTACCTTTCAAAATTAATCTTATTTCAGCATCATCATTGGTATGGATTAATTATCCAAGTATCATGCCAACATTTTCTGCGACAAGAAAGTCATCCACATTCCTATCAACGGTAAAACTTTGATCACTCAAAGTGACCAAAACAAAACCCGACTAAATCTTATATCCTGTATAAAAACTGAAAGGTATATATCCAGGATATCCGTTTTTCTTCTTATCCTTCAGAATATATATCAATCACCGGGAGTTGAATAAACTTACCTATCACCCAGAATCAATGACTTATTCGATCAACTTCAAGGTTCAAGCGTTTATTCAAAAATCGACTTAAGATCAGGTTATCATCAACTGAGAGTAAGGGAAGAAGATATTCCTAAGACTGCTTTCAGAACAAGATACGAACACTATGAATTTCAAGTCATGCCATTTGGTTTAACAAACGCACCTGCTGTATTCATGGATCTCATGAATCGTGTATGTAAACCATATCTGGATAAATTCGTAATAGTGTTTATCGATGATATTCTTATCTATTCTCGTAACGAAGAAGAACATGCTAATCATCTCAGAATTATCTTGGAATTACTCTGAAAAGAGAAATTGTATGCCAAGTTCTCTAAATGTGATTTCTGGATTCATATCGTGCAATTTCTTGGTCATCTCATCGATAGTCAAGGACTTCATGTTGACCCTGCCAAGATTGAAGCTGTTAAGAATTGGACATCTCCCACTACACCCACAGAAGTGCGTCAATTCTTAGGACTCGCCGGCTATTACCGAAGATTTATTGAAGGTTTTTCAAAAATTGCAAAGCCTTTGACTAAATTAACCCAGAAAAACAAGAGTTATATCTAGGGGAAAGAACAAGAATCAGCTTTTCAACTCCTTAAACAAAAACTCTGTGAAGCAAGAAAAAAAAACCAAAATCTTAGCATTACAAGTACGGAAAGATAATTTTGTCGGTTTTACTGTGATTGCATTATCTTCAAGGTTAGGAGATTTTTTATGCAAAGATGAAAAAAGTCATTGCTTATGCATCTCGCCAAATCAAAACCTAATGAAGGAAACTATACCAACTCATTGGTCTTGAAATAGGGAGTCAGTAATATTCGCTCTTTAAAATCTAGAGACACTATCTATACGGTACAAAGTGTACAGTTTTCACTGATCACAAGGCCTTCAAACGTATCTTCGTAAAAAACGAATTGAATATGGGGGCAAAATCAAAAAAAACAACGCCGATGGTTAGAATTACTCGCAGATTATGATTGTGAGATTTGCTATCATCCCGGAAAGGCAAATGTTGTAGCAGATGCCTTAAGCCGAAAGAAACGAATCAAACCTCTCCGAGTTCGAGCATTAATCTTAACCGTTCATCCAAAATAAAAAAAAAAAAAAAAATTTTTTTTTTTTACCATCTCAAGTCTCGAAGCCCAAATGAAGCCCTCAAAGCAAGAAAATGTCAAACTGAGAACCTATGAAAATTGACAAATCATTTGAAATTCGTCCTGATGGAACTCGTTGTATCAAAAACCGAAGCTGGTTACCACTTTTTGTTTGAGAGACTTAATCATGCATGAGTCTCATAAATCAAAATATTCTATTCACCCGGGTTCTGATAAGATGTACCATGATTTAAAGAAACTCTATTGGTGGCCTAACATGAAGGCAATCATCGCAGAATATGTTAGCAAGTGTTTGACATGTTCTAGAGTTAAAGCAGAATGTCAAAAGCCATCCGGCTTATTGGTACAACCAGAAATTCCTATGTGGAAATGGGAGAGGATAACAATGGATTTCGTTACAAAGCTACCCAAAACCTCAACCGGACATGATGCCATCTGGGTCATTGTCGATCGTCTTACCAAATCAGCACATTTCATTCCCATTCGAGCGACTGATAGTATGGAAACTCTTACAAGGTTATACATCAAAGAAATAGTCTCTCGACATGGCGTACCAATCTTTATCATCTCGGATCGTGACAGTCATTTCACATCCAGATTCTGGCAATCATTGCAAAATGCTTTGGGTACTCAACTAGACATGAGTACAGCATATCATCCTGAAACCGATGGACAAAGTGAAAGAACCATCCAAACACTCGAAGACATGCTACGAGCTTGTGTTATAGATTTCGGGAAAGGATGGGATAAACATTTACCATTGGTAGAATTTTCCTACAATAACAGTTATCATGCCAGTATCAAGGCAGCACCGTTCGAAGCACTTTATGGACGAAAGTGTAGATCACCTGTTTGCTGGGCCGAAGTTGGAGATTCTCAACTTACGGGACCAGAAATAATTCAAGAAACCACTGAAAAGATCGTACAAATTCGTCAACGCTTGCAAGCTGCAAGAGATCGACAAAGAAGTTACGCCAATGTAAGGCGAAAGCCTTTAGAATTTCAAGTTGGCGATCGTGTTATGTTAAAAGTATCACCCCGTAAGGGTATCTTTCGATTCGGAAAACGAGGAAAGCTTAATCCCCGATACATGACCATTAAAATCTGAACATTTGGCACCCCCCCCCCCCCCCCCCCCCACCCCCCCCCCCCCCCCCCCAGTGGCGTACAAACTAGAGCTTCCTGAAGAGCTTAATAGTATCCACAATACTTTCCACGTTTCTAATCTCAAGAAGTGCTTATCCGATGAATCTCTTATTATTCCAATGAAAGAACTTCAGCTCAACGACAAACTTAACTTTGTAGAAGAACCAGTGGAAGTAATGGATCGTGAAATCAAGCAGCTAAAGCGAATTTGTATTCCTATAATCAAAGTACGATGAAACTTTAAAAGAGGACCAGAGTTTACATGGGAACGCGAAGATGAAATTCATGCCAAATATCCTCATTTGTTTTCAATCATCTCTTCGAAATCCAATTAAATCTCGGGACGAGATTTCTTTAAGGGGTGGAGACTATAACAACCCATAATTTTCATAAATGTAAATATCCATCTATTAAGTTAGATGATGTACAATCTATCAGTTATATATGAACTCACCTTTTTCAGGGAAATTTTTCGCTTTATTACATTACATTACTTTGCCAATATCTTAATATGCAACATTTCTTGCATACCTTAAGTTAACAAGCTCAGACAACCTACATATGGCAATCCTATTATCATATATGTCAAGCAAACATCATAACATGGCAAGTCAATATCATAATATCATTATTACAAGGTACATTACTCATATAATATGCCATTGGCAATATTATCTCAAAACGAGCTTTAAATCATTATCATATGCCTCTAAACCCTAATCTCATGGAAGGGTTAACCCCTAAAGTGAATGCAAAGCTAACTATAACATACTGTATCAAGTAATATAACATCTCATTTGAATATAAAATCTTTTAAACAAAGTACAAGTCTTTAAAGGTCATTATTCAAATCATTATGCATGTTCTCTATATAAAATAGCCGGTTTTACCTCCGTTTTCATTTCTATTTCCTCACCACACTTGTGTACAAAGCTACTACACTCATTATTACAATGTATAAAAAAAAATAACCTAAATATTCTATTCATAAAGCTTTCATACATCTATTTGCACTCAAAAAAAAAAAAAAAAAAAAAAAAAAAAAAAAACCTTAAGTCAAAATCCCAAACCCTATAAACCGAGCTAGTTTCTAAACATGACCGTTCTTGATTTTATCCATTGTAAACTCAAAACAACTCTTAAATAAGTTGTAATAACATAAATTACAACATTTTCAATCATATTCCATCTTCATTTCATCATTCTACTTCAATTATTCAAGAAACAAATCCAGAAAACCCTAATTGTGCCCTAAATGATTGTTTGACTGGTTTACTTATTTTAAACCATTCTAATCCCAAATAAGCAACCAAGAGCTATTGTAAACTCATAAAATGAGTTTACAAATTATTACCTATCAATATCTTGACAATGTAACTAAATTTCGAACTAGAAAACCCTAAAGGATCCAATTCGTGCCCTAATTCCAACCCACGACTTATTCCTTCAATTTCGACCCATTCTAGACCAATCCACTTATCATTTTTCGTTGATTATCCAAGATATAAGCATAAATTAACATTTACATTACAAGTATACTCGAAATTTAAGCATGAAATTACTTGAAAAACCCTAAACCGTACCAAATGGAAACCGTGACCCCATTTCATCATTTTTAACCCATTTTAACCCAAACCAATTGCAAACTCCTAATGACACTTCTTATTACAGACCTTGAGAACATTTTCCAACCATCCATGATCAATATACACGAAATATAAATGAGAAAACTTGTGGAAACCCTTGTCGAACCCAAAACAGACCCGCACCCTTTCTTGCTCATTTTTAACCCATTTTAAACTCTCCCATGTGCAAATAACTTCCATTGATACCTTCTAGAACCCTTGAAGCAGCTTACCCAGCAGGTTAGACCATCTCTTGGTCAAGAATGAAGGCCACATGGCCTCTCTTTTGCCTAGACCAGCCACGACAGCAAGAGGAGGTAGCCACCACATTAAAATAAGCTTGCATGGCAATTTGGACATGTTTTATAAAAATTATCCATGCAAGGGGTATATATCTTAATTTTCAGAAACTTATAACTAAAAGGACTAAAAGTGTCATTTTATCAAAGTTATAACTACAGGGGTCTATTATGTCTCTTTTTAAGTCCAAGGTTTACTTGGTTATCTTTTAACTTGAAGGACCAAGTCGTAAAAGTGCAAACTCCAAGGGTATATTCTGCCACTTTTCAAACTTAAGGGTCTAAAATGTAACATTTTGAAAAAGTATAAAAACACATCAAAACATTACAAGACACAACTTTAATTAATGCTTGACGTGCTTAACATTTCCAGATATTGAATAAATGCTTTAAAACTGCTTATGTTATTACTATTATATCATTCATCATCGATGTGCTTTCAAAAATCATGTCCCGGATTCATATCATACCACAATACTAGGGAGCTTCATATTAAGGAGTTTCATCTTGGTATTACGTTCTGACTGAGTTGTTGGGTTTACGATTTAAAGTGCCCTAGCTCCTCAAACGTTTACTGAATGACTTTTGAATTATGATGGCCCGAACGGTGTTATGATAATTTTAATATCAAAACCGACATCAAATGTAAAATCTTACATATTCAATCAAACTAAGACTTGACATATATTACCCCAGGTTGCCCGTGACGAAGCCGTTACTATTCATTTCATATACATTGCTATCAATTTCCCTATAACTGTTCAGGTGAGTTCATAGCCTCGCATTTCAATCTTTTTATAAACCCGCGAGGGGGATACATGCTATAAACATGAATGCAATTATTTCTGTATGCTATTTCAATTTACTATTGCCTAAGTAACTGCTTTGCCTTTAAGTCCCCATAATCATGAACCGTTAATTACTCTCCGTAGTAAGCGCGAATGATGTGAATAGATCTATTTGGGCTGGACTCCCCGTTGGTGTACCCAGTTACGTGTAACCAATTGCACATCATTAGAAATCACGCGGGTATTTTGGCAAAGGTACCCGCAGGGGCTATAACGTATCACCATACCCTAAGGCTTCGGATTCATGAGCTAATGTCAATAATAAATATGTTTTTAATAACGGGTGTATATCAACATAGCCTAATATCGCACTTGCATTCAAATTATATTACTTAAACCTATGAATTTTACTCAACCTTTGTGTTGACTTTTTAACATGTTTTATCTCAGGTAACTAATGGCACGGAGTGGCGAGGACATGAAGATGGAAAAACCGTTATCATTCAAACTTTATTGTATAGATTTTAGGAACCTCTCGTTTGTAAAAACTCTAAAGAAATAATGAATGATAACTTATTTTCAAAAACGACTCTTTTTGATTCGTTTTCTATGATTATGACTGTTGTACCTTGAAGTAATACCCCAGATTAGCTTCCGCTGCTATATGTAAAAATGGGGGTGTTACAGATTTGGTATCAAGAGCCTACGTTATAGAGAACAAGGTTGAAACCTTAACTATAACTACTTTTCTTTTTCCATCCAAGAAAGTCCTCCGTGCCGCTATATCTTCTGGAATGGTATGTAAAGATACATAACTATTATACTATTATATAAATAACTTATATTATACTGGATGGTTACAGTCATGTCTTCGTCCCCTCGTTCTACTATCACTTCATCTGAGTTCGATATGGAAAATGCTTTTTCCACTATGAATATTCATAACTATACTTCAGCTTCGTCAGCTACATCGGGAAGCACTTCTTTTAACTCTTCAGAAGATTCTAGGGATGGTATGATCCCGCCAACATTCTTACTTTTCTATAATAATCCGTATTTGAAGAACGTACAAGCATTTTATGCTAAAGAATCACCTATTCCACCACCAGATCCTATTACTCCACCAGCTATTTTAACTCCATCTTCGATATTACCACCTTCACTACTGTTTAATCCTCGATATTTCTTGTTCCTAAAGAATTATTACCACCTAAGAAGCAAATTCATCCCCCATCTTCTTCTTTAACTACGTTATTTTATTCATCTCGGAGGCAAGCCTGTATCCTAGCATCACCATCAGTCTCAACTTATACTCCTATCTCACCTTAGATATATGAATTAGGGAAAATGTTGGGAATTATATTTTTAGTTGATAAGACAAAACACGAATGAAACAAGATAGAAACATAAAGGACCAAAGTTGTAGTCAAAGAATACTACAAAAGATAAGAATTGAAGATTTGGTCAAAGATAATTAATTTTATCATTATTATCTTTATTAGTTTCCATGTAAACCTTGACTCCTTATACTATAAAAGGAGGTCTAAGGTATGTACAGTAGTTTAATCATCCATCATAGTTAGATCTCTCCCAATGAGAGTCTAATAGTTAGTAGTTAGTTTATTAGATAGTTAGTGTAGCCTCAATGATTGTGGATCCTTGTTACAGTTTGTAACCATTTATTCTGATCAAATTAATGAAGGCTTGAATGTTTAGTAGTAAAACCTTGTTGAATAGCATTATTGTTCTTATTATTCCGCTGCGTGTTAATGTTATTCGTAAAACTAATCCTAGATGGGCTAAACGACTCTTACCAATTGGTATCAGAGCGGGTTGCTCTTGATATCTAGGATCTACAAGGTATATATCTTTTTGGTTTTTGGATGGATTTGGATCTCAGACAGAACTATTTTTCAAATAGTTTATTCTTATTGATTTTATGGCTCGTTTTTGGAGATTTATTAAAGATGTGATTACGAAGACGGTTGATTATCACTCATTTGATGTTGTAGTTGAGTTTCACATATGCGTGTTCTTATTATATCTTAAACAACGTACAACGTTTAATGATAACTTGTTCGTACTTTTAATGATGTGACGAAGACTTGACATATCTAGCAATGACGGTTTTGCTATCACTTAAAGGAGTTACGTTATTGTGCTCAGTGTCTCATTTTATAGGATAAATGAGGATTTTGTCAAGAGATTGAGGTCTACTCTCGAAGAAGAAGGGTGAGTTTCTTTATCACGTGGATAGTACAAGACATAAGACACAAGTTTGGGATATTCAGATTGTTCGTGAAATTTTGCGAAGTTTTGTTGGATCCTTTTTGGAAGCAAAGCATCAGGTCAGTTTCATAGTCCCACTTTTAATGTTTTACATTATGATGGAAATGATGCAAAGATGTTTTGGATGTGTTTAATCGCTACGATTATGTAGTTTTACTTGAGGCATGAACGTTTCTGTGGTTATTATATGTGATATGCTTAATGTTGTTGTGATTGCTGTGTGATTCCGGTTGGAGGGTAGTGCTTCTACCTATTCCAAATCTAATTGGAGGATTGAAATAAGATCTCATTTCCGTGTGATTCCGGTTGGAGGGTAGTGACTCTACTCATTCCAAATCTAACGGGAGGGTTGAAATAATACTCCATATTTTGTGATTCCGATCGGAGGGTAATGGATTACCTCAGGCTTTGTTATGTTGATCGTGGGCACGTTCCGTCCCGTTGTGATTGATTGTGAGTTGTATGATAGCCTATGTGAGCTGCCATGATATGTTATGTTAATCGCAGCAAATGGTTTTTTTTAAGGATTGATTTGTGTGCCTTAAACCTATAACTCTCACCAACCATTGTGTTGACGTTTTTAAGCATCATTTTCAGGTGAGCATAATGGTGCTAAGTTAGAGCGAAGTGGCTAGAAGAGACCGTAGAGTGCTTGGAGTTTATTTATGTTTTCTGTGTGAATAAATGCGTTAGCATGAATTGTTTGGATTATGTTATGCATGTCATTTATTGACGAGACCTCTTTCTCATTAATAAAGACTCCATTAGGTTTTGGGTATTGTTAATAAAGACTCCATTAGGTTTTGCGTTAGCATGAATTGTTTGTGTCTTTGCTTTATTTTAGTTATCATTTTAGCATTCTCTATGTAGACACCATGTGTTGTGATGATATCTATTCTTGATTACGCCTCGCGTTTCCGCCTTGGCAGGGTGTGACA
>BQNB010139642.1:0-12500 GCA_026074375.1 Tanacetum coccineum
GATTTAATATGGCTAATATATTTTTCTATCATTTGGCTTATACCACTTTTCTATCTTATAATCTTCATCTTTTGTGTTTATTGTGTATTGAATTGGTATTTGTCATCACCAGTGCCAGTCTCTCAGGCTGAATCCCCCATTTCATTAGACAACGTACATAGCATAGGTTTAACCAGTAAATAGACTAATTAAAATACTGATAGAATATAGGATTAAATTTCCACTCTTAGTGTTCGACACCCTACTTACCGCGAACTCCATCTTGACACACTGCTCGTTAAAGTGTTGTTTTAGGTTTGTCGGCTAAATATAAATGTAAAACTTGATAATCAAATAATTTACCCTACACGACAGCACATCAGGTTTTTGGCGCCGCTGCCGAGGAGTGAAATAATTAAACCTTATTCTTATCAATATTTCTAACCATTAATTAATTTAATTTAGTTTAGTGTAATCTATTTATTTAAATTCTGTTTGTATTTATTCGCTTTGTGTGTTTAAATTGTTTGTTTTTAATTCCCGCACTTAATTGTTGTCTTAATAGTCTGTTTTGGTATACGGCGTATTCATTCATAGAATACGGAGTATCTTGCTCTCTGTCCAGATACAGCGTATCAAGTTCTTGCTGACCATACGCCATATTCATAAATCAATATACGGCGTATCGACCGTAGTTCGCTAAAATTCCTGTAGAATAAATTCTATTAGAATAGCTTTACTTTGAATTATGTCTTTCATGGCAGGAACGTTGCTCGATCCATTATAGTTTTCTTATCCAAAAAAAAGATTAACAATGGAAGAATTAGTAAATAAATTCATTGAGGAAGGAGAACGGGAACACGAGAAAATGGATGCATTCATTAGAGAGTTTAGAACAACCAGTGAGCTCCTTCTTAAAGAAAGAAACAACTCTCTAAGCGAGCTTGAATTCGAAGTATACGGGCTGTCAAGGGAAATCAATAAAGCCCAAATGGTAGGATACGAGGCCAAAGGAGTAACCACTAGAGGAGGAAAATCCACAACCGAACCTATTAACGACAATGCAAATACCAATAAACACCCGTCACCCCATCATGACAAACCAACTACTCCAGATGAGATCTCCACCAAAACCAAACCTAAAAGAAACCATGAACAAACTAACGAACTGCAACCTATACCTTCTTCGATACCTTTTCCCCACAGATTGAGAAAGGAAAAAGAGGAAGCTCAACAAAGAAAATTCCTAGAAAATCTCAAACAACTCCATATAAACATCCCATTCACCGAAGCTCTAGCACAAATGCCTAAATACGCTAAGTTTCTAAAGGGCCTACTATCAAACAAAGCAAGATTAGAGGAAGCCTGCACGATAACAATGAATGAAAGATGCTCTGCAGTCTTGTTGAATAAACTTCCGTCTAAAGAAAAAGACACAGGAATCTTCACTATACCATACGATATTGGGCATTTACATATTAATAATGCTTTAGCAGACTCGGGAGCTAGTATAAGCCTAATGCCTTACAAGATGTATGAGAAACTAGGCTTAGGGGAACCAAAACCGATAAGAATAAGCTTAGAACTAGCAGACAGATCCATCCAGTATCCACAGGGAATAGCAGAAGACGTGCTCATAAAGATTGATAAATTCGTCCTCCCCATTAATTTTGTTATCCTGGATATGCGAGAAGATTCTAGAATCCTGATAATCTTGGGAAGACCGTTTCTAGCAACCGCCCGAGCCATGATTGATGTATTTAACAAAAAGATAACACTCAGGGTTGGAAGCGAGGAAGTGATTTTTTACGTCAACCAATCAATGAAAAAACCTAATACGGAGGACGGTAAATGTTACGGGATTGACGATTTGGACACGGTCATACAATCAGCAGCCCAAGAACTACTAGAAAATGAAAACCTGGAAGATGACATCATTCGACCCAATTCTGAAAATCATGGGCCTAACTCTAAGATACCCATACGGCATATCAATCATATCAATACGCCGTATCCACATGAAACACAGAAACACAAAGAAACACTACGCGAGCATCTCTATTTTGCTAGTGCAATTAAAATTGACGAAAAGAAACCAGAACTCAAAGACCTGCCTTCTCACTTAGAGTACGCTTACTTAAAAGGAGATAAATCTTGTCCAGTGATTATTTCATCAAAACTAACAGGAAAAGAGAAAGCTTCACTTCTACAGGTGCTTGAAAAACGAAAGGGAGCAATCGCTTGGAATATGCTGGACATCAAGGGAATAAGCCCGTCATTTTGCACTCACAAAATTTTAATGGAAGAAAGCTTCAATTCTGTCATCCAACCTTAGAGACGTTTAAATCCAAAGGTCCAAGATGTGGTTAAAGACGAGATCATTAGGTTACTTGATTCAGGACTACTTTACCCTATCTCAGATAGTCCTTAGGTAAGCCCCATTCATGTTGTCCCTAAAAAAGAGGAATGACCGTAGTATTAAACGACGATAATGAGTTGATACCATCTCGGACAGTAACAAGATGGCGCATGTGCATCGACTTTCGTAAATTAAATGACGCAACATGAAAAGATCATTTTCCACTCCCTTTTATCGATCAAATGCTGGAACGATTGTCTAGAAATGAGTATTATTGTTTTCTTGATGGATTTTTAGGTTTCTTCCAAATC
Source organism: Tanacetum coccineum (assembly GCA_026074375.1). Lineage (NCBI taxonomy): Eukaryota > Viridiplantae > Streptophyta > Magnoliopsida > Asterales > Asteraceae > Tanacetum > Tanacetum coccineum. The sequence continues at coordinate 2,650 of BQNB010139642.1, forward strand.
CCAATCGCACTAGAAGATCAAGAGAAGACAACCTTCACCTGCCCTTACGGGACATTTGCCTATAGAAGGATGTCGTTTGGATTATGCAACGCTCCGGAAACTTTTCAAAGATGCATGATGGCAATATTCCATGATATGGTAGAAGATTTCATGGAAGTTTTTATGGACGATTGGTATGTGCTTAATTACACATACCTTTTGCCTATAAAAACGTGCCTAAAATGACCAAAACATACCAAAAATACATTGTATTTGTGTGTTTTGCATTTGTATTGTGCAGGAAACGGATATCTAAGAAAAGGACAAAAACGAAGCCAAAACGACAAACCCGAGCACGGAATGGAAAGAGTGTGAAAAAGTCAAAGTCAAAGTCAACCAAAAAGTCAGCCCCGACAAAGTCAAAAGTCAAAGATGAAGCCGATACCAAAGAAACACTTAATGGGCCCACCCGCACCCATCTAATGGGCCGAGTCAACCCATTAAGCTATTTATACAATGCAAAAAGCCCAAACCTTATAACCTTATACAACCTGAGGGGCTATTTCTGCCAACCCACAAACTTATTTCACCACAAGGACTGTGGTTGTAACACAACAATACAACTTCAAGGACTGAGGTTGTTAAATCCCCAAACATCTACACCAAAAGGACTAACTGTGCAAACACACCTATCACACTGAGGGACCAAAGTTGCCACTTCCTAAAACTTATACCCTGTATCACCCAAACAGTACCAAACCACCACTTCAAACCTTCGCGCCTTTTTTACCATATTTTTGTCTTCCTCCCTGCAACCCCTGCAACCCCATGACAAAAACATCACCCCCACCTAAACCCCACTTCAAAACATAACAATTCCACCTTGGCAATCCTAAACAATACCATTCGTTAAGGAATGAAGACAAAGAATGGATGGCTATGATTGAGGGACTTGGTGAGCACTCAAAATAAAGGGCTTTAATGAACTTTGGGACTTACTTACACAACAAGCACACCTCCTGGCTCACTCACAGAAGTAGCACAAGTGAAGAACCCAAGACATAAAGAATTCTATATAAATAGGACCCTTTTGTAAGCCCTGGAGGCATGTAGTTTTATTCTAGTTTTACTTTTCAGCTTAAATTAAGTTTGTTTTTAGCTTATTGTACTTTTACTAAAAAGCCTTGTACTCTTTTAAGTTTAATAAAAAAATTTAAGTTTTAAGTTAAATTCTGTTTTTAAGATTGAAGCATTTTATGTTATAAAACTGTTTTATAAGCTCTCAAAATTGTGTTCCTTGTTACTTAAGCTATTTCTTGGATATTACAAGCTTTTACCATAGTTTGTGAGATGTTAAAGATATTTTACCAAAAAAATCAAAGAATCTGTCAAAATTTCACTTGGAGCATGGTGTATAATGGATGGCCATAGGTTAGTGCTTATGTGGATAAGCTATAGGTTGGTTTTAAGCTGATTTGAGTGCTTGAATCACCATAAAGCTCTGGACCTTTGTTAAGATTCTCAAAAGTCATTTGTAGCTTAAAAAATTAAATCTGCTTATTTCTGGCATATTGTGCTTATTGCTTGTTTGTATCTGCTTATTATAGCTTATTATAGATTTTTAGTGCTTAAAATACTTAGGTTGTAGTTTAAAATTTATTTGTTTAAGTTTTTCTTAAAATCTTTCTTAAATAGCTTATAAAGTAGCATAGTTGTGAATCTTGTTATTCTGGCATTATTTAGTTGTTTTAAAAGTTGATAATTTGGTTTGTATAAAGCTAAAAAATTATCTGTCATGCAAATTTTAGCTTTAAAATAGCCTTTTATCAAGTTAAAATGCTTTTTTTTAAAACAAGTATTTTAAAGGGGTTTGTTTAGTTCAAACAACACTAACCAATGTTGTGTTGTTTGACCCATTTTGGTTTTCAGACTCACTTGGTTAATCTATATTCCTTAGTCTTGTAAAAGTTTAGTCATAAATCTGTCAAGTCAGTTTTTATGTTTTTAAAAGTCACATTTTAATCTTAAATTTAGATAAGTAAAAGTAGGTTTTAGTTTCTGAAAATTGGTGCACAAGTAGATTTTAAGGTAAAGTTGATCTGTTTTAGCTTACTTTGTAGTTTTGAACTTAGGCCTGCACTTTAGTCCTTAAAAACTGAAAAAACCAAAAAGAGTAGAACTTAGTGTAAACTGCCTTTTTCATCAAGCTTTTTAATGGCTCAAATGAATTTCAAAATGCTTTTTCTTTGTGGATTAGTGTAGCTTATTGCATAAGCTTTTTAGTGGTATAAGCCACTAAGCCATAAGGATCCATTTTCTAGCTTAAAAATAAGCTAGAAAGTGGCCCCTTAGGCTGTTTGGTCACCAGTTTTGGCCAAATAGCTTAATTGCTTATCTGAGCTTATTGGCTATTTGGATTTGTTTTATTTAGGTTTAGTTTTGCTTATTAGGTTAATTTTAAGCCCTTGTAGCTTATTTGACTTAGGATTAGAGCTTATTTAAGCTCATGAGCATTTGTGGTTTAGAATCTAAGTTTAAAAGCCTCTTAGGAAATTCTGTCCTTTAAGCTTAGTTTAGCTTATTTTTCTTTGCTTAATTTTGTTCATAAGTGCTTATTAGGTATAGCTTATTGTTAGTTGTTAGCTTATTTGCTTTGTCATTAGCTTATTGTGTCTAAAAAAGGCCAACAGTTTAGCTCTTTTCTAACTTAGTTTAAATAGCATTCTTTTTCTTAGCTTATTTAGCCTTAAAAAGCCCAACAGTTTAGGTCTTAAGCCTTTTTAGTTCTTTTAGGTATTCTGTTAGCTTTTTACCTTATTTCTGTGCTTATTTGTGCTTTTTAGAAAAGTTACTTTTACAAAAAGTCCTTATTTTTAGCTTATCTAAAAAGTTGTTTAAAAAATTTTGCAAAAAAAAATATGTTGGGAGTTGAGGGAAATCAGGGGTGAGCAAGGCTCGAACCCCTGACCTCAACCTCACCTCAACCAACATATTTAACACACCACACACAACCAAACGTGCCCTTGGGTCTTTTCCGTTTTAACTTGCACACTTTAAATATTTAACCCTTTTTAGTCCATTTAAGCTATAAGCCCTTTTCAGCTTAATAACAACTTATTCCTATAAGTTGTTCACCCCGTCTTATTTTTTTTAGGTTTAGCATAGTGCAAAGTATTTTTCACCATTTTTTCAGAATTTACCAAATTAGTTTAGTATTTTTTAGATTAAATCCGTTTTTAATTCATAATAAAAAATATAAAAGTCAAAAAAATATAATTCTTTTTTTTAAATTTCTTTTATCATTTAGGACTTATAAAATTTAGTTTTGCTTTCGTAGGGTTAAATTTGTAGAATTTGGGTTTTTAAAGAACGGGATTTGAATCCCGTTAACGTTTTTCGTGTTTAGGCTTTATTTGCTTTTGTTTTTAGTTTGTCTTTACTTGTTTGTGTATTTTATTTGTAGAAATAGAAAACCTAATCAAATTTGTGATTATTCAAGCATTATTCCACACAGGCTACCTCGATTTTCCATTCACACCTCGTCGGGACACGACCCGGGAAGGTTTTTAGGATTTTACTTTGGTCAAAAGTGATTATCCTTTCAAAACTCCTTACGGAATTCTTACTCTCTTATTATTGATTCTTTGAGATAATTCTTATATTATATATATTTATATTTATATTTATATATATAGTAAAAGTAAAAGGTGTTGTTTTAAACCGAATCAATTTTTGGCGTCGTTGCCGGGGAGGTTGTGATACGATTATTGTGTACGTTTGAAGACTAGTGTTTGAAGAACCTGCTCCGTGAAGTTTATTGATTATTTTGTGAATATATAAAATACAAAAAAATACAAAAAAAATTTTTTCTTGATTTTCGTTTTCATTATATAAAAACACAAAAAATCATTATAAATACTTTTCCTAAAGTATTTGCAATTCTAAAAAAATCAAAAACCAAGAAAACAAATCGTGTTGTTAATCGTTATAATCGGCTCACCTTTGAGTTACAAACTATGAGGGGGGTATAAGGAGGGCTTGATCAAAAGGAACATAGCCACAAAGGAAGTAACACTTTTAAATAGCTTCGGCGCATGTAATTCCTTCCGATCTCTTGTTGCGTAATTTAAACGAGCTACGTGACTTTTTAACTTCGATTTCCAGAATATTGGTGTTTTATTCATAATAGTGCATGCGCACTCGTCTCAACCCGTATCCGTCATAATCAATAAGTCCTCAACGAATATTGAATCATTTAATCTTGAAGAACCTCTTGAAAATCAAGCTCCTCCCAGGTAGTTACGATGGCCGATCAACGTACTATGGCGCAATTGCTCCAAGCACCCACCGAGGGTTACGAGGATGCAATCGTTGTTCCCGCGATCACCGCGGACAACTTTGAGCTTAAACATGGTTTGCTCACTCTTGTGCAAAATAAACCATTTTGCGGACTTGATAAAGAAGATCCTCATGCTCACATTCGATATTTCAACAAGATCACTTCTACGTTGAAGTTCCCAAACGTTCCGAATACGTCGATTAAGCTTATGCTTTTTCCATTTTCCCTCGAGGGGGCCGCCCGGATTTGGCTCGAAAAAGAACCCCCTCGATCGATTTTTACTTGGGATGATCTTGTTTCAAAATTTATCAACCAATTTTTCCCTCCCTCCAAAACAACAAACCTTCGAAATGAAATCACCAGTTTCCGACAACGTTTTGATGAATCTTTTAGTGAGGCATGGGACCGATTCAAGGATCTCCTTCGTGCATGCCCACATCATGGTTTCTCGGAATTACATCAACTCGATACTTTCTACAATGCTTTGAACTCTAATGATCAAGATTCGTTGAATTCCGCCGCGGGTGGTAATTTTTTGGACAAAATGCCTCGAGATTGCTTAGCCATCATCGAGAGCAAATCCAAAGTTCGTTATTCACGAGACAAAGCGATTGTTTCCAAAGTGAGTACGAGCTCTTCTACCCCGGTGTTTCAACCGATGTTGCCGAACTTAAAGATATGGTGAGAGCCTTGCTTCTCAATAAGAAAAACCAATCCCAAGCTCCCGCTACAGTAAAAGCGGGTCGAGAAAAGTTGTGTAACTTACGGTGGTGCTCATTCTTACCGTAATTGTCCCGCCACCGATAGCAACGTTTATCGTGATAATATTCAAGTATACGTTTCACAAGCCGTCGCGGTTAACTACAACCAAGGAAATATCGGCTACCATCCTCCGATGGTTGCAAATCAAATTCGACCTCCCGGTTTTCCTCCCATTCAAAACAATCAAAGAAATAATCAAAACCGTTACAATTAAAACCGAGGAAATAATTACAACCAAGGTACAATTTATCAACCCTCGGCTTACCAAGCTCCGACTCCTCAAACACAAGGTGTGTCAAAGGATGACTTTCAAAACTACATCAAAGCCAATGATGCGGTTATGAAAAATATGCAAGACCAAAACCAAAACATGCAAAACCATCTGACCAATTTAACAGAGACGCTTACCAAATTCATGAATACCAATACCGCCTCTACTTCGGGCTTGGTTTCTCTTCCTAGCGACACCGTTGCTAACCCGATAGGTGATATGAAAGCCATCACCACCCGAAGTGGAGTTTCTTATGATGGGCCTTAAGTTTCACCTCCGCCTTCTTCTCTTCCTAAGGTGGTGGAACATGAACCCGAGGTGACAAAGGATACGGTGCACCCAAGCACCGAAAACATCTAACCTTCGGAGGTCTAAACCTAAATTAATGAGCCCGTTGTTGCTCTAAAGACTAAAGTGACCATACCTTATCCTTCAAGGATTAACAAGGAGAAGCTTCTTGAAAAGGACGATCTTTTAATCTTGAAATTTGTGGAAATGTTTAGGAATCTGCATTTCGAGCTTAGTTTCGCGGATGCTCTCCTACACATGCCCAAGTTTGCACCAATGTTTAGAAAGCTTCTAAATAACAAAGATAAGATAATTGACTTGATCAAGACACCGGTGAATGAGAATTGCTTGGCGGTTATCCTCAAAAAGTTTCCCGAAAAACTTGGAGACCCCGATAGATTTCTTATACCGTAGGATTTTCCGGAGATGGATGAATGCTTAGCCTTGGCCAATCTCAGTGCAAGCATCAACCTAATGCCTCTTTTCGTATGGGAAAAGCTAAATCTCCCAGATTTGACCAAAACCCGAATGATACTTGAACTTGCCGACCGAACAATTTCTACTCTAACCGGCATCGCCGAGGATGTTTTCGTTGTCGTTGATTATATTGCCGATCCTCGGGTTCCTTTGATTCTTGGGAGACCTTTCTTGAGGACGACACGAGCTTTGATTGATGTTCACGGTGAACAAATGACCCTTCGACATGATGACCAATCCATAACATTCAAAGTTGGTGATACTAAGACATTCTCCTACAATACTATTGAATCGGTTAACCGAGTCGATGTTATCGATGTAGCTTGTGAGGAGTTTGCTCAAGAAGTACTTGGATTTTCGAACATTTCCAAGAGTGGCAATCCCACCCCAACTTTGGAACCAATCCTTTCTACTTCTCCCACCTCTCTCACTCCTTTTGAGGGAGGTGACTTCATTTTGGAAGAAATCGAAGCTTCTCTTACTAGCGAATCAATTCCACCGGGAATTGACGATGCCGACTTCGATCCAAAAGAAGACCTTCTCACCCTTGAAAGATTGCTTAATTCTGATCTAACTTCCACCCTCCCTCCAGAAGTACAAAAATTTGAGGAACTTAAGATCGTTGAACCTTCTAGTTATGAACTCTCCAAGCTTGAGCTCAAAGACATACCACCTCATCTTGAGTACGTGTTTTTGGAGGGTACCGATAAATTACCTGTCATAATCTCTAAAGACTTAAAAGATAAGGACAAGACTGCTCTTCTTAAGGTTCTTAGATCACATAAGCGTGCCATAGCTTGGAAGATGTCGGATATTAAGGGAATAGATCCAAAGTTTTGTACCCATAAGATTTTGATGGAAGATAATGTTAAACCCACGGTGCAACATCAAAGACGGGTTAACCTAAAAATTCACGAGGTTATCAAGAAAGAAGTTATCAAACTTCTTGAAGCCAGATTAATTTATCCCATCTCCGATAGCCCGTGGGTTAGCCCCGTCCATTATGTGCCCAAGAAAGGTGGTATAACCGTGATTGAAAATGATGACAATGAATTGATACCTACTCGATTGATTACGGGATGGCGTGTATGCATTGACTACCGAAAGTTAAATGATGCCACCCGTAAAGATCATTTTCCATTACCGTTTATGGACCAAATGCTTGAGAGACTCGCGGGAAACGAATACTATTGTTTTCTAGATGGTTTCTCGGGTTACTTTCAAATACCAATTGACCCGAAGGACCAAGAGAAGACCACCTTCACTTGCCCTTACGGAACTTTTGCCTACCGACGCATGCCTTTTGGCTTATGTAATGCTCCGGGCACGTTCCAAAGGTGCATGATGGCCATTTTCCACGACATGATCGAGGAAACAATGGAGGTCTTCATGGATGATTTCTCGGTCTTCGGGGATTCCTTCTCTTCATGCCTCTCCCATTTAGACAAAATGCTCAAAAGGTGCGAAGACACCAATCTTGTTCTAAATTGGGAGAAGTGCCATTTTATGGTCAAAGAGGGCATCGTCCTCGGCCATAAAATTTCTAAGTCCGGGATTGAGGTCGATAAAGCTAAAGTTGATGTAATAGCAAAACTACCTCATCCCACAACCGTCAAAGGAGTTAGAAGTTTTTTAGGACATGCCGGATTTTACCATAAGTTTATTCAAGACTTCTTAAAAAATCTCCGACCAATGACACCTTCTAGAGAAAGAAACCCTATTTGTCTTTTCCAAGGAATGTGTAGAGGCATTTAATGCCCTTAAGAAGAAATTGACCGAAGCACCGATTTTAGTTGCCCCCGATTGGGACCTACCGTTTGAGATTATGTGTGATGCAGAGTGACTTTGCGGTAAGGTGCGGTCTTGGGCACGTTAAGAAAAACATTTTAACCGTAACAATATGCAAGCAAAGCACTATGACCGATGCTCAATCTTCTTTATAATCCTACGAAAAAAGTGCTTTTATCCGTAGTGTATGCTTTCGAGAAATTCCTGCCATATCTTGTCTTGTCGAAAACAATAGTGTATACGAACCACTCGGCTCTTAAGTATCTTCTCGCTAAACAAGATGCTAAACCGAGATTGCTTTGTTGGATTCTCCTTCTCTAAGAATTTAATGTCTTTATCCGTGATAAAAAAGGAGCAGAGAATCTAGCGGCCGACCACTTGTCTAGGTTAGAGAACCCCTACCAAAGTAAGCTCGAGAAAAAGGAAATTACGGAAATATTTCCTCTCGAGATAATTGGTATGGTGACTTTTTGTGGTGATGATAGTACCCCATGGTTTGCCGATTTTGCAAATTACCATGCGGGGAATTTTATGATTAAAGGGATGTCGTCCTAACAAAAGAACAAGTTTTTCAAGGATGTTAAGCACTACTTTTGGGACGACCCCTATTTGTTTAAGATTTGTGCGGATCAAGTGATTCGGCGGTGTGTTTTTGGCCAAGAAGCCCATGATATCCTCATGGCTTGCCATAATGGACCCACCGGGGGACATCATGGTGCCAACTACACCGCTAAGAAAGTCTTTGATGTCGGATTTTATTGGCCGACTATTTACCAAGATGCCCATGACTTGGTCACCCGATGTGACGCTTGTCAACGTCAAGGAAAAATCTTACAAATGGATGAAATGCCACAAAATGCAATCCAAGTTTGTGAGATCTTTGACGTTTGGGGCATCGATTTTATAGGACCATTCCCGTCTTCACGAGGGAACAAGTATATACTCGTGGCCGTTGATTATTTGTCAAAATGGGTTGAAGCAAAAGCGCTCCCCACCAATGACGCCCGAGTTGTTTGCAAATTCTTAAAATCTCTCTTCGCCCGATTTGGGACCCCTCGTGCTATCATTAGTGATCGCGGTACCCATTTTTGCAATGACCAATTTGCAAAGGTCATGCTTAAATACGGAGTTACTCACCGTCTCTCCACCGCGTATCACCCACAAACAAGTGGGCAAGTTGAGGTTTCAAATCGTGGTTTGAAACGTATTCTTGAGAGGACCGTAGGTGAAAACCGTGCTTCGTGGTCCGATAAGTTGGATGACGCCTTGTGGGCCTTCCGTACCGCATTTAAGACACCCATCGGGTGCACTCCTTACAAGTTGGTGTACGGAAAGGCTTGTCATCTACCCATCGAGCTCGAGCACAAGGCCTACTAGGCCTTGAAACATTGCAATTATGACCTTTTGACCGCGGGTGATCACCGAAAAGTTCAAATGAATGAATTGAATGAACTTCGTGATCAAGCCTATGAGAACTCTTTGATCTACAAAGAGAAGACAAAGAGGATCCATGACTCCAAGATCAAGAACCGCGTTTTCAACGTTGGTGATCGAGTCCTCCTCTTTAATTCTAGATTAAAGATTTTCTCGGGCAAGCTTAAGACCCGTTGGACTGGACCATTCACCGTTACCCAAGTATTTCCATATGGCACCGTCGAGTTATCTCAAACCGACGGGCCAAACTTCAAGGTGAATGGTCATCGACTTAAGCATTACTTTGGAGGGGACATACCACATATGGTTGTCCCGGATCTCCAAACTTTCCCCAAGGACCAATGAATTCGGGGACGGGTCAAGCTAAGTGACCTTAAACAAGCGCTTCGTGGGAGGCAACCCATGCTTATCCTTCTATCTTCTTTCTATTTTCTAATAAGTGTAACGTGAGGAGGTGTGCCTCTTCCATTCTCGTGTTTTGTGTTTTGTTGTATGTCCAGGATTGCCCGGATT
>BQNB010139643.1:0-10646 GCA_026074375.1 Tanacetum coccineum
AACAAAATGTAGTCTAGTATAAGTGTATAACACGCAAAAACAAAGGCCATCAAGAGCCCAACTATAGCCCGCAGCTAATTTGTCTGCATGTATAATGCATTTTAATATATAGGATAATGAGTATATATAGTAATGAAAACCATTATTAATTGGTTTACCACAAAGGGGGAAGAGTGGTGTTGATGAGAAGAGTGGTGTTGTACCTTCTATTAAGGTTGTCAAGGATACGGTCATGGTATCCTCGTCTGTTATGGAAGAGCCTGTGGATGCTATAGTGAACACTAAAGATGTGAATGTGGGGAAGACACCGACTAGCCCTAATGTTAACCCGAAATCAGGTACTTTTTATGCTAATTTATATCACATATAAGCAATTAAAACAGACAGAAAATTGGAGTATAATTGAAGACAAACTCTTATAATGAAAGCAGTAAATCATATAATGCCTCGAGTTCTCAAAAGAGACTTCCCCAATTGGAGAACCAAAAGACTCTCACTAGGTTTTCTGCTAAAGTACCTAGATCGTCACATCCATCATATAGCATGATTGCATGAGTCTTAAGGCCGAGATTAAGCAAGAATAGAATAACATGGCAGCTTAATTAACATTTAATTTTAGTCTATTCTCCTTTTTATCAAATAACATTTGTGTTGATTCTAGGTGTTTATTCATTATTTATGGCAAGGATTGCATGTCATTGCCATAATTTTTCAATAAAACAATAAATAAACTAGATTTCATGCTGCCCTAAGCATGTTTAAATATGTGTGTAACCCATAAAACACCAAACGAGTTGGCTCGTGATGCCACTGTTGGGATTTGATAAACTGCTAACCATTAACAACCACGAGTACACAACGGATATGGATCATGTTTTGTTTATATAGTTAACACACAATAAATAAACAAAGGGGTAAATAGAAACACTAACCTCTTGAAGTCAACAGCAAATGTATCAAATGAGATCAAGAATATCCTTTTGAAACTAGTGACTAAAATTGTCACCTCTACGAGTGCTCACACAACACGTCAAACAAGTACGTCACGATGCTAGTCGTTGCTTCACGTAATTAAACAACTAGTGTTATTGATCTTGCTTCAAAACCGATCCGAATACTCTAATGAATATACGTTCGAATGGGTTTATCAAAAGAGAAGGAAAGGACAAAAATCTAAACAAGAATAAATATCCTTGTTTTCCTTAGCCTTGTTGCAATCGAATGAAACAAAATAATCCTTTAATGGATTTAAATATTCAGCCGAATATTTTGACTAAGAGGTTCTTTTCTGTGGTTTTTATTTTTATGTCGAGAGTATTGTGTGGGACAGGAGTATTGGACCAAGTGAATAAGGAGAGGGATGGGTGTATATATATCACATCAACCTTATTTGTAGATAACTCTAAAACTTTGAAGATAAACTTCAAGTCTTAAGCTTATCACAACTCTTTCATCTTATCCAAACACTCATCATTATCACTATAATTTTCACATAAATCCCTTTCTAGAATCCTTCAAAATCTGCCACTTTTGGGAGGAGGACAAGGGTTTCCATTTCAACATTTTAAGCCCTTTTTTTTTATTTAACGGATATATAAAGTTAGTTAAGCATCTAACGAAAACTAACGACCGTTTAAATATATTTTTTGAAACATATTATATAATTAATAAATATATAACAAGTATATATATTAATTACATAATAAACGCACTCTTCGTGTTTTACCGTGTGTGCCCCCAATAGGCTCACACATTTCTAGTCGTATAGGTGCGTATCCAACTACCATAATCCAACATCTCCTACTTGGGAGTTGGAGTAGCAGTCTGCCCATATACTAACAACGGAAACGTCTAGCAACACTCACATTCATTTTTAAAACTAGAAATGTCTGAGATCAAGTTTCATAAACATTCTCGGTAGCATGGTTATGTATCTCTTGCCATAATCATCCCTTTGTTCGATGCCGTTAAACCATGGATATGGATCCTAACTCATTCCATATAGTTTAACCATTTAGATTCTCGTTATAGAACTTAATACAGATTTACAAAATGTAATCAAGAATCATCTTTAACTACCATTTGGGCACGGCCATGCAATTATCTGATTAATTCTGGAGAGGCGCCAATAGTATCATACTGCACATCAAGTGGAGGAACAAATTCTATGTTGAATACAAGTGTTGTGAATGTTGCTTCACATCACTTCCAATAATAGCCTTTATAACTACCATTTTCAGGTTAGCGTTTGACTTAGAATTAAAAAGTGATATCCACACATTCCAGAACTTGTTTGTATTCTCAAGTCTAAGGATGACTTAACTAAACATTTTTCGAAATTTTACTTATGACAACGGATCCAGAAAGTAATTTTTGAAGGTTGGGGTGTCCAATATGCATCCCTTGTGAATAACATATGAGTTTGGTGGGAACCATCCATATATTCAAAGAATATAACCAACACTCGCATTTGCCTTATGTAACAATATTTCCATATTGTTAACCGACAATGGACATATTTAGAATGAAATATCATTCATGGATTAAACATGCAAATATAGGATAACAATTATTATATGAATGAATAACAAATACTAAGTATCTTTATTCATCAGAAAATAAAAATTGTCTTACTATCCCAATTATCCAAATACTAAAAACAGATATGCATGAAACTAATTAGCAAATTGAAGTATAACGTATCTAACATTCTCAACTTTTTCTTTACAAGACAGCTAAATAGTTATGAGTAAACTTTCCGAATACTTGTTTCAAATTCACAAATTGTGAAGAATTTGAATGCTATGATGAGTGTTGTATGTATATTTGCATACTATTGCAAGAATAATGAGGTATTTGAAGTCAACAACATACCTATCTCAAACAGTCATCTTTATAGTTTCTTAAAATGTAAAGTATTCTCATTCTTTAATGTGTATTGCAACTATGCTCTAAGATGAGCATATCTAATTAGTAGATTTATCATAAAAGATGAAATCCTACTTTAACTAGGATTGATTATTCTCTAGGATCATGTGTACTCAAACAACACTATGCCTTATATAATTCATAAACATCTGTTTTAATAGTCATCTAAATTACTCTCAATTAGATACTATTGTTATCAGTCATCTAAACCACTCTCAATTAGATACTGTTGTTGTTAGCTCATCTTGCTCTTGTGCAAAAGTAACAACCAGTCTCATACACAATATAAGATATACATGATGAATCCTTTGTTAAAAATACAAGGTTTTCATCCATGTATTAAATTATCTCAAGTGAAATATATCATTTAAGACTTGCTTCAATGATGTATTGCATTGTGTTTGACTTAATTTTCGCATATGTTTATTTCATTAAACATTCATTCCAATGTCGTTTGTTTAATTTCCTAAAATTCGCAAGTGAAGTTTCATTCCAGCCTCAAGGATTAACATCTATCTTAGATGGAATGATGCTTTCAATATGTTACACAACATATGAATTTTAAGGAAAAAACATAGTGCTCCCACTTGATGTCAGATGTACTCGGGAGTTATCTTAAAGATTATTTTAAACTCATAACCTTTTGATTACACATCGTCCTCGCAAAAGGTAATCATAAAAAAAGAGTTATAAAACTTAATTGTCATATTCTAAATATAGACTCAGAACCCTTTTGATTACACATCGTCCTCGCAAGGTAATCATTAAGGAAATAGTTATGATCTTTAACTCACCATATGTCAGATTCAAGAAAACATATATGACAATTAGTTATCTTTATATAATTAATAAGTATAGAAAAGAAAGATTTAATCACAGTCAATTGCTTGAGTAAGATTAAAAACTCTTGTCGTCAGTCAGGCATTAATATGTATACAATTTTGTCCTTATGAGCCTTTCTTCAAAAGAAACTCATTCTAACCTCACATTTTACTGTTTGGTAAAAGATCAATCAAGCTCACAACATTGATTTGTCTTTTAAGGATTGCATCTTTTCATTCATAGTTCTAAGATATTTATCAGATTCAAGATATGATAATTCATCTTATTAGTTAGCAGGTTTATTATGACCCTTTAACTAATATTCTTCAGCATTGATATAAAAATATCACTCCATTGATGAGGCATCCTTACGGAATGAGAGTTATATTATACTTTGGTTCGACATTTTCATGTTTTAACCTTAGTATGACATCAACAAGTGAATTCAGAAGGTTATGTATTTTGTTCTTGAATATCTTCAAGATCTATAGATGCTCCCACTTACTTTTGTAAGAAGAGATACTTCTCTAAACACTAAGTATTTAAGCAACAATAAATTATTCTTAATTGGGACAACAAAATACATTTTACAGTTCTCATCTCTAGCTTGTTAATAATATGCTTCATAAGATATTAACAAATTTTAGAACTCTAATCAAGACATAATAGGATTCATCCCAATCTACAAATAGATAATGTCTTGAATACCTTCTAGGTTTAAACTATATTGAGTGTATCCATGACACACGCAAATTTCTAACATTGATAGATTTTGGAGGTAGAGCAATTTAAAGTTATCAGAAATCAAACAATATGAATATAGTTTGTTTCAACACATTAGACATACCATAATAATGTGGTATCCTATGAGCATTGGAATTGTGAGTCTCCATCAGAATTCCTTAGATAACTTAATTCTCTTTGGATCAAATACTTGTCAATTGGGTCAAGCCAAATTGAATACACAGTATTTAACAACCAAGTGCATGCTATAATGTATATCTCTTGAATCAGTACATTAACTCCATGTTCATATGTTCACAAGAAGACAGAACAATTCAGGAATTCTTTGATCATGTGTTTACAAGAAAACAAAACATGTCAAATACATTATATGTCGTTGAATCATTCAAGGACCTTATGTTTATGTGTTAACAAGAAGACATAACATTGTTGCTACATACTTTATGTTATAAGTCATTGATCAATTCAAGAACTCTATAATTATGTCTTAACAAGTAAAACATAATTATACTAACTAAAGTAATCATGAACGCAAACTTTTGAGTTCAATGGTAATTTCAAGTTAATTTCATACTTCATAATCATGATTGTATAATTAATCATCATTATTTTGACTAAATCATATAGTCAATATGTTGAAGTATTTTTATATTATATCTTGACTTTTAAATGTTATAGGGCAACAACATCTTGTGTGTTTAAGTCTTAGTAGATTTATTATTTTTCTTACATTGCGGTCAAGAGAAACCAATTAATCATATTGTTATATGTTGTTTCTTGCACACACTTAAGATTTCTCCCACTTGTGTACGGGACAACATTATCTAATGTAGACAAACAATACGACAAGCGTTCGATTGTATAAACAATATGATAATGTCATAGATATTACAAGTAGATTTTGAAACATAATGTTTAATAAGAAATTGTGGATTATTATTCTATAGATAACGTTTCTCTTCAAGTTTCAACCATTTCACTAGATCATTGACACTTGTTTTCACATTCTGTGAAGAATCGTAAAAAGCATAGTTTTTCAAGATTGGATTTTTATCAAGGTCACAGGCGAAGTTTGGTGAATTTTAGGATGCAACATTCGTCCACTGTGATGATAAAGCCAAAAGAAGAAAGGATAAGACAAGAACATGGAAACTTAGTGTTATAATGAAAATGCTACTATTATGAAGGGGAAGACAAATGTTTTAGGGAAAGAATGGTATCGTGGACTTCGTGTTTTTATAAGAGAGTTGTTGTTATTTAAAATATAAAAAAAGATTTTAGACATTATTTGTATTAATATTGTCTTATATGTGTCTAGCATGCTGCGATCATTAGTGAGTCTTTTGTGACGTTTATTTGAAATCGTACTTTTGGTGTGATCATATCCTATAATTAAAACAAATTTAAAGTACTTTTGGTGCACAAGAAAATTTATATCCAATTTGAATGTCAGTATAACGTTTTATAAAATCTGAAACTCAAAATGTATAGAGAGAATATTATCCTAAAGAAAATTGTTACATTATATGACATGGTTCCAACGCCTATTTTGTTCGAAGTTCTTTTGTCAGTGAGTACACATATATAAGTTTAGAATGACATGGTTTCTATTATTAATAAGTATATATAGTAATGAAAACCATTATTAATTGGTTCATCACAAAAGGGGAAGAGTGGTGTTGATGAGAAGAGTGGTGTTGTACCTTCTATTAAGGTTGTCAAGGATACGGTCATGGTATCCTCGTCTGTTATGGAAGAGCCTGTGGATGCTACAGTGAACACTGAAGATGTGAATGTGGGGAAGACACCGACTAGCCCTAATGTTAACCCGAAACCATGTACTTTTATGCTAATTTATTTACAACTGGTTCGAGAAGGAAGGTTATTAATTTTCGTACCTTATTTACTCCAAGGGGAAACGAGGTTGATGTGGTTGTTTTGGTGGAGTCTATTAGAGCTACTAGTGCACAGTTTGCTAATACGATATATGGATTCTTTTTGGGAAAGCGTGTGGCTTACCCCGTTGTTGCTAACTATGTTAGGAACACTTGGGGTAAATATGGACTGGTAAAATCAATTCTTCACTCGTCTATCGGGATATTCTCCTTCCAAATTAGCTCTATGGTTGGTTTGGATACAATGCTTGAAAATGGTCCATGGTTTATTCGTAATAATCCGATTATTTTGAAAAAGTGGGATCCGGATGTGAAATGTCACACCCCGACATAGGCGGAAACACGGGATGCGACGAAGAATTGATCATCACAACACAAGATACAAGATAGAGAAAACTAAATTGCGTTCAATAAAAGTGTCGTGACATTCTCTGACCTCAAGTATAAACTTGAGTGAAGACACATCAAAGAACACATCACATAGTCTCAAAGCTTACAACCAAATTTCCACGCATGGAATGATGCTAGTCTCAAGATAACAATCCCCAAAATGCTTAAGTTCAAAATAAAGTTTCAATGCAAGATCTCTCCAAATATGACCCATACAGGATGCTCTTAAGGTCTGCTAAAGCTCGCACCTAGCTTCACTGATCATTAACAACACTTGAAAATGATACTCGAAAAGGTCAACATAACGTTGGTGAGCTCGTAGGTTTCATGGTAAACCCAGTTGTTGTGCCATAGTTTTAAGTAGTGGACAATTGTGCAATATGACAGTGCATACATGCAATAGATTAGATACCAACATAGCAACTCCTTGCTATCATAGATCCAAGCACTTAGTTTACTCGCACCTAAAGCCTACCAGCTGAAGCTATACATAGGGCGGAAGATCCACAAGTTCACAAGATTCGCAAGATCACAAGATCACATTATCACGAGATCACAAGATCACAAGATAAGATCCACACGGTAAGTTTAACCAAAACTCATGTCTTTCATATAGCAGTCAAAGGAACATAGCATTGTCCAAAAAGATAAAAAGTTTCGCACAGTAATGAAAACAAGTTTAAAACATATTTAAGTATCATTTTCTTCCAACGGAAAAGAGTTAAAAAGTAAGGCTACGAGAACTCACCTTAAGCAAAGGTGATATGTAGCAAAGATCTAGATCAAACAAGCAACGCAACGACGTATGGACACGACCTAATCCAGTTAATGTTCAATTTAGACATACGTTTCCAAAGGTGAGTTTAAGGTTGATGCATAGAGGTCAAATATGCATTGTACGGTCACCCTTAGCATTATTAGTGGTGTGATGGTTACCAGTTTAGTTATGAAGATCATATGCTCTAGTTTATACCTTAGTATAATATACTTATACTATTTAAGAAAAATAGACAAGTAAAATAAGAAGGCTTATATAATAGGTATTCAAGAAATATGTTTCGGTAAAACCATTCGGTAACCTTAGTTACCTTGATTATTTATATAGATTATAAAAAAATGAAACGTTTATTTATACAAAACGACTTGGAGAAGTTTCATATTTTATAAGTATAAAATATATTTTTTGTCTTTTAGTCGACTTATTAAAATAATAGTATTTTATTATTTTGTCGCAAAAGTAAGTTTTTAAAGAAAAATTCTAAGTTTAGGATTTTTACAAAATTTCGGCATGACTAGTTCGTTTATAACACGTTTCCCAAGGTTTCAAACCTCATTTTCAAATATTTTTCCGAAAACAAATTCGATTCTGACAAGACGCCCAAAATCAACGTTTTCCGAAACAACTTATCGATTCATGTTTTCCAAAGGTTCGTTTCCACTATTTTATTATGTCCAAGTACAAATTGACTAAAATCCGTGTTTCCACAAAAGGTGTAGATTGGAGGGAACACCCTGATCCCGAGTGCCTTTTGGCAAAAACCATTGTCTACCCCACAAAGAATAGCTCCGACAACGCTCCTGGCCCAGAGGAGCACCACCTGAAGTGAGACGAGCCGAGACTCAACCCCTGATCTATTATTCCACAAAGTCTCTCTAGTGTGCCCATAGGTTTTGCGGAGGCGGGTACCTATCTGAAGCAAATGCCAATGGTAGGACTCGAACCCGGGTCTATTGACTCAAGCACGAGAGCTCCACCCATTGGACTAATGCTCCGTCTTTAAGGCGCTTAAAAATCACAATTCCTTCTTATTGGGCTTTGAGGCCCATTAATAGTCCAAATAATGTTCTCCGTAATTTAGATCAAATCCGAAAATCAAACCATAGTTATACGATACTTAAATAGACATTTCTAGTACACGAATACGTAACCAATAAGTTCATTCAAAAATAAGTCGGACCTTAAAAGACCAACAATAAGCTGTGGCTTATTGTCCTCTTTTGGGTCGTGGGTTAGAATAAGCCCAAAACCATCAATATAGCTTTCAAATAAACTAGTAAGCTAGATGGTTACTTTAGTTATCAACATAAGCTATCAAAATACGCTTATAACAATAAGATACAATAGATAAATAACCAAAACCATGTTTCCTTATTCCCCTTTTTTAACCGAAAGTCAATAAGCTCATATAAGCCGAGCAAACTTATTATTTAAGCTAGAAAATAAATAAGCTACTTAGCATATAAATGTTTTTCAACCATCACAACCACGACATAAAAATGATAAACCCTCGTTCCTTTTTTTCCTAGTTCGAACAAAACCCACAACCTTTTATTCATTTTGAAATTTTGTTTTACGATTTTTAGAAAACGCACCGTACAACCTTCATCTATGCATCATTATTCATCTAAAAGTACAAAATTATTCATAAAAAGATAACTTACAAAGAGGGTTTTGAAAGCGAGTTGCAACACGATCCGACAACCCAAACATTGTTTAAATGATACCCCGGCTACCCATTAACCGTCTTTACTTTGTATGTAGCCCTGAACTGTTCAATGCAAAGATGTATTAAATTGTTGGTTTTTGCCTTTGCTGTTGCCCAGAACTGTTTAATGCAAGATGTGTAGATAGTAGGATTGACAATTAAAGCATAATGAGTTTGGTTAGCATTCAGAAAATCAATAATTTCATGAAACCCATCACTTTCAGCAGGTTTTTCCAAGAATGCGACCATGTTGTGAGTGTCAGAAAAAGTTAGGGTTGACATTGTGTTGTGTTTTGATGATTAAAGATGAAATTGAGTTAGGGTTTACGGTTAAAGAGTGTTTAAATGATTGAAATCGAATGAAACCCTGAATTGAAGTATTTATAGAAACACCCTCAGCAGCATTAACTTGAACTGGCAGCACCAAATTATGCCTAGAAGTAGTAAGTAACCTGGCAGCAGTAACTCAACAGCATCAACATAAGCTTAGCAGCATTAATGTATACCAGCAGTAGAAACTTTATGCTTAGCAGCATTAATGTATACCAGCAGTAGAAACTTTATGCTTAGCAGCATTAAGTTATATTACCAGTATTAACCTAAGGCTAACAGCATTAAGTTTGAGTTACCAGCATTAACTTCAATTTCATTCCAAAAAGGACTTCTATCATTAATTAGTTCTTCTCACAAGCTCTCTTTCTGTTTTTATGCTCACAATATCTCTCAATTCTTTTTGCTCACAAAATCACTCTTTTATGTTTTTATTCACATATCTCTCTTTCTGTTTTTCAACTCACAACATCTCTCTTTTCTTTTTGCTCACCAAATCTGACAATTTTGTACAAAGTTCCATCAATTCCAATAGTTTCATACTGTCCTCCCCACTTCCAAGTGTGTAACCTCTTGAGAGAGGTGGATCATTAGACTTTTTAAATGTAGTCTCAAACCTAGTTTGAGCATCTACACCCCCAATATGGTATCTTGGCACCTAGGACCACTACCTGAATCAGTTCCCTGAGGAAAAGACTCATTAAGTGTTGCCATGGATTGGGTCCTATTTATGTTACCACTGTCCTGTTCTGCATCTAAGCTAGAAGCAGTAGTGGCAGCCCTTTCCATTCTGTCTTCCCACTCCTTATAGACAGTCTCATCTGCAACAAGGTTAATAGGTCCACTAGACTGAGATATCTTAGTGGTCCTTATGGCTGTCCTAGGTTTGTGGGTCTTTTTGGGTTGATATGATGATGGAACAATGATTGGATTACGTATTGTAGAGTTGAGTAAATGTGGATGTAGGTTGGGGATTAGTGGGTTGTCTTAACCCTTCATCCATATCTACTTGAAGTTTTAATCACTTTTATTCATTCTTAAATGACCTCCC
>BQNB010139645.1:1398-17527 GCA_026074375.1 Tanacetum coccineum
GAATCCTAGTGAACCTTTATTAGAATCTGCTTGCATGTTTACAAAACACATTCAAGAATTGTTAGTCTATGTCTCTAAGACATGCCCTAGTTTCAAAACCTTGTGAGAAATTAGTTGATGTCACACCAATGAACAAGGACAAAAAAACCTGTCACATCTTCAAGCAACATTCCCAAGCACACTGATTCTCTTAAAACCTAAGATTCTAACAATCCTTTGTTGACTTCTACAGGAGTAACAGCTACTACTAGTGCTAGCGGATCAAAGCCTTCAAGTAATACAAAGAACAATAGAATCACGCTACCACCAAGTAGCAATTAGAAGAATAAAGTAGAAGAACACCCTAGGAAAGTTAAATCTAGTTTAAATAAGATTAATTCTATTTCTGAACCTAACAGTAATGCACATGTTAAGCATTCTATGAGAAATGCTAAGTTTGAATCTATTTGTGCTATCTGTAACAAATGTTTGTTTGATGCTAATCATGATATGTGTATTATTGAGTATGTGAATGATGTGAATGTGCGTTCAAAATCTAAATCTAAAAGAAATAAAACGAGAAAAGTATGGAAACCTACGGGTAAGGTGTTTAATGAAATTGGATATAGTTGGAAACCTACAGGTAGGACCTTCACTATAGTCGGAAATAAGTGCCCTTTAACTAGGATCACCTCCACTAAAGAAGTGCCTCTTAAGAAAACCATTATAACACCAGTAATCACATAATCCCCATCACTTAAGGTATATAGTAGGAAACCAAAAGCATCAAGATCTGTAGGGTCCAGTAGCAAGGCTAAGATTGTAGAATCTAAAACTTCTAACACTAAGAAACCCAAACAATCTTGGGGATCCACTGTTTCTGATGTTCTATCTTCTTCTTTTATCGATTGTAGGTTATCCAAATTGTTTTGTGGTATTTGGACTCTGAATGCTCTAAGCATATGACCAAAAATCGCTCTTAACTCATCAACTTCGTTAGTAAATTTTTGGGTACTGTCAAATTTGGGAATGATCATATTGCTAAGATAATAGGTTATGGAGACTATCAAATGGGAAATGTTACAATCTCTCAGGTTTATTATGTAGAAGGGTTAGGTCACAACTTATTCTTCGTGGGTCAATTTTGTGATTCTGGTCTCAAAGTAGCTTTTTGCAAACACACATGTTTCATTCGTAACTTGGACGGTGTTGATCTACTCAAGGGATCTAGGGGTTCAAATTTATACACTTTATCTATGGACAATTTGTTGCTCTCCTCTCCTATATGTCTCTTGTCTAAGGCCTCAAAGACCAAGTCTTGGTTGTGGCATCAAAGATTATCTCATTTAAAAACACTAGACCCAGTTGAATGATAGGTCCATATTCAAACACATAAACAAGTATGAGGTGATAAACATAATTAAACAATCAACGATAAATTAAGAAATCGATTTTAAAACAAACCAAACATTGAACTTTCATTAAGATGGCTAATACCCGAGGGTATTAGCCCACAACCATTGTAATTATACAAGCGTAATCAAACAATTGAAATCAAACGATTAAGAGAGTAAAAATTACACGATGTCTTCTATGGATTCGTGATCAATGCTTGACCTTGGTGGCTGATCTTCTCTTCTAAAATTCGTCTTTAGTGAGTATGGTATAAGGAATATGATATTGCACACTGAAAACTCGTTTTTGAGTCTTCTATTTATAGTTGCTGAAAAATACTTGATACGCCGTATCCAGATAGGTCGATACGGCGTATTGGGCTGGATTCCTTGGAGTGCGCGCTACGTTCGTAATAAATCTTTGATATCATTCCCAATTTACTTGATTTACTGTATCTTCGAATAGTTATCTTCATGGATACGGTGTATGTAGATAGCATGGATACGTCGTATTGGGAATTGGTCAAACGTGTTTTCTTGTGAAGTCTTGGCGCTGATACGCCGTATCTCTTTAGTTGGATACGGCGTATTGGTGAATTTTCAGAAATCTTCAAATGTCTTCATTTTAGCTCTAATTTATGCGCCTTTTAGCTTATCTTCACAAAACACTCCTGAATTACTGCATTTATCAACTTTAAAGTAATTAAGTACCAAATAATGCAATAATTATATAAAAGTGGGCAAAATAGATGGGATAAATGATATAATAAAGTGACGTTATTTGATGTCATCAAATATCCCCCCACTTGAATCCTACTTGTCCTCAAGTAGACTTTAGAAAAAAGTTTAGTTTATGAAAATGTGTCCCGAACCGAAGTTAAGGATTTTCTGTTTAAGCATCATTTTGTCCTAATCACCTGTACATAACCAAGCTCCTCACGAAATATGGAAATGAAAACACTCAGATCACTCAACTAATCTAGGGTGCAACATTTAAGTAGTACGCTTAATTGCTCGGTCGTGATTTGCTTTCCGTATCAGAAGCTTGGCAGGAGTACACATCATCCGCTAAAAACTAAGAAGAACAAGTCAAAAGCAAAATGTAGGTTAATAAAGGCATCTGGTTTGATCATTCAACATTCCTTACCACCAAAAGTTCCACACCAAACAAGGCAGTATGTATCGTATATACACGGCCTACTGACGAATAGGACCATAATACAATCCGAACACATCCCTGTTCGTGTTTAACCAGCGGTTAGGGTAAAGAATGATATAGGGTATGGACCTTCTAACTTTCACCAAAAGTCATCATCTAACAAGGCAGCTGAGACATGCATACATGGCCGTAACGACAGAATAGACATGCATGCTCAAACAAGTCCCCTCGTTCAGCTGTAGACACTAAGTTAGTGCTAAAAAGGAAGGTAAATAGTTGTAAATAAAATTCACAAAACAAATAGATTAGCCCAACAAAATTATAAAAAAAGGTTTTTGGCCGGTTGCTAGATAATTTCCCCTGCCGTTCCATGACAAAGACTCAAATATATAGATAGACGCCTCGATCACATAAATGACAAAGACAACCAAAGTTGACGTTCCCATAACGGTCAACTTCCCTTACAAATCCCATTCTTTACATACTTTTACACAAGTGGTGATATCAACCACTTTTTACAAGACTTTACAATCGTGAATTTTTGTAACCTATCAATGATAATCTATCCTTGTCAGTGATTACTCGGTATAAACTTCTTTTTGAAACGACTATTTTTCTTTCCTTCTCATTTTTTTTCTTTTTTTTTTTCCTTTTTCTTTTCTCCTTTTTTTATTTTTTTATTTTTTTTTCATAATACATAATAAACCTCGGTTTGATTCTACCGTCTTCACTTTCATAATTTATCCGAATAATCTTTTCCTTGTAGTACTTCTTTATCGAACATAATTCATAATTGCAAAAAGTAGTGAAACTTACGAGCTACATAATTTCCCGTTGCATTGTGCAATTTCCCAACCATTACAGAGATAGAAAATTTTTACTTTGACTCAGGAAATACTAGACTTTACACAAACGCAACTAGCAACATAGAGAAATAGGCTTAATCTACACGGTAGGCTAAGGTGCAAAGGTGTAACAAAACATATAATATGGTATACAAAAAGAAAGGAATGGCTCAACAGGTTGTTCTAGGGGATTTTACTCTAGAAATAAGAGTAATCAAGGGTTACACGGAAGTTAACTAACTAGTGTGGATAGTTAATTTTTACAAATGTATGGGGGGGGGGGAAGGGGGGGGGGGGGGGGGGGGGGGGGGGGGGGGGGAGGGGGGGGTGGGGGGGGGGTGGGGGGGGGGGGATATTGTGGTTGAATCTAGAAATTAACAAGTGTGAACCTTTTCTTCCACTAAATCCAGAGTACTAATCATGGCGTCTCGAGTGATATTCCCGGCCAGGTTCAAAGTCACTGCATCACCAGCACTCATAAATTTGTGGAATTTAGTAGATAGTTGGAAACAGAATAGGCTTAATTTTCACAATATGTATCAAGGGTTATAGTGCGTTAGGTAATGTAACTAGTGATTTTTACAAAAGTCATGCTAAATTTTTTTTTAATTTTGACCATTTTAAGCACTTTACATGTTATTTTGTAAAAAAGAAGACAAGTACGTTCTAATTCTCCATCCCCCCACTTAAATTATACAACGTCCTCATTGTATAGATAAAATAATTAAATAATAAGGGAAATAGAATTAGAACGGAAAACTCCTTGATGTTTTGCTCATGATAATTCTCCAAGATGAGTTTCTTACAAAAAGCCGTGTTGACTAGAGGCTTCACAGAATGCCCGATAAGTTCAACACAAGCTTTTTCAAGCATATACCATATCAAAGTTTCAGCAAGGAAGGTCCTTTAAAAAAGGTTAGAAGAAAAAGTGCAAATTCTATCTCGCTACAATGGTACCAGAAAACAATTAAACATACAACTGTACAGGGATCAATACGTCATATCCCAAACCCTAGGATACGCCGTATTGCTCCTGTGGAAACAATTAAAATTACAGGAAATTAAATATTAAGTTTTAAAAACTGATAACGTCCAAACATGCATTACGCACGTATCTAATGGGGTACGGATACACATAATTTAAAGTCCTGGGAAGACAGACTCGTGCAGAAAACTAAAATTCAAACAATTAAATGCGACAAAAAATTAAAATGACCGGGTTATCTCTCGGGAAGCACTTTTGTTTCGGCTGGTCTTTAAGTTCGACCTTTTTCCTCTTCTTTTCATTATGCGAATGTAAGTCCATCTTCAATCTTTTTTGCGAAAGAGGGTTTGGTAAATACTTTGAATACCGTTAACAGTTCGTTCCCAAGAGTCACATTCGCGTGTGCATATGGCTAAGAATTCTTCATTATCTCCAATCGTGTATTTGATCACTTGAATTTGTCCACTCTGCATAGTCCATTCGTTATAATCACGGATTGAGGTGCACTACTAGAACCATACCCACTCGATTTTGTAAGTGTTTCCTGTTATTATCATTAATAATTGTTTTTATCCATTTCAAAACAGGGTTTAGGGAATGAGTCTTTAGGAGGGTTCCTATATTCTTGCTCCTCCCATTCTTTATTGCTTGAAACTTCATCATTCAATAGTCCTTCCTCTTTTCCAATTTCTATCCAAGTATACCAAATTAGTTGCGCGTTTAGTTGCCTTGTCCACTCTGTATGGTCCCTGGAACTTTTGAGTTTCTCCAAGGTATGAATTTGAGTGGGTCACGACCTTCTTCATCGTCGTCGCACATCTTATCGTAATTGCTAGCACATGATAGGGGATAAAATTTCTTGAAAAATTTCTTCACTAACTCTTCCCAGGTGGAAATATTTCCATTCCCCTCTTTCATCCACCATTCTTTTGCGCCCTTTGAAAGTGAGAGAGGGAAGGCTTTCATGCGGAGTTGAAAAGGGTCCACACCGGCTATTTTGACTAAATCTAGTATTTCGAGAATTTTGCCGATATGTTCGATCACATCTTCCTCACTTCTTCCGCTGAAAGTATTATTTTGTAGTTCAGTTAATAATTCCTTACTGAGTTCGATTTTCACGTTGTTTTCGTCCCTTGGTTCACCAGGATTTTGTTCTTGAGCATTTTTCGGGATAGGTTTAGCCATTGTTCGTAAAACGGTTTCCTGAAATTAAGCACAAACGATCAGTAGGATGTGCCCTTGGGGAGGGAACACATAAATCAGGAAATCGATAACAAAAAATTGCTACTGTTACTGTATCAGATGACAAATACGCCGTATCCAATTGGTCTGAATACGCCGTATAGGTCTGTTGAATGCCAGTACGCCGTATAGAGTTCACGGAATACGCCGTATTGTTTGGAAAACAGATACGCCGTTTAGACTGTGAAACTCAATACGCTGTCCTGATCAGAAGGTTTGATACGTCGTATCCAACTGGTGGATACGGCGTATCAGGTGATCAGTCAGAACATAATACTATTTAAAACAATTAAATGCAGGAATTTAAACAAACAATTTAAACACACAATGCGAATAAATACAAACAGAATTTAAATAATTAGATTACACTAAATTAAATTAAAGGTTAGAAATACTGATAAGAATAAGGTTTAATAATTTCACTCCCCGACAACGGCGCCAAAAACCTGATGTGCTGTCGTGTAGGGTCAATTATTTGATTATCAAGTTTTACATTTATATTTAGCCGACAAACCTAAAACAACACTTTAACGAGTAGTGTACCCGGTCAAGATGGAGTTCGCGGTAAGTAGGGTGTCGAACACTAAGAGTGGAAATTTAATCCTATATTCTATCAGTATTTTAATTAGTCTATTTACTGGTTAAACCTATGCTATGTACGTTGTCTAATGAATTGGGGGGTTCAACATGAGAGACTGGCACAGGTTTGGTGATGACAAATACCAATTCAAAACATAATAAACACAAAAGATGAAGATTAGAAGATAGAAAAGCAGTACAAGCCAAATGATAGAAAATTGTATTAGCCATATTAAATCTGGTTCAATGCTGGTTTGTTTGTTTTAAGTGCTATGATTTTACTTATCTCAAAGCGGCATATCAAATTCTTAAGACTTAGGCGGGACATCATCCTAAGACCTAGACACAATTAATCCTGTCACAATTAATGCATCCGCATAAAGCATCATTTAGTTTAATTATAATCTATCTTAGAGAATTAAAGCAGTGGTGATCCTGTTAAAACTCTAGCCCAATGGGACTTTACCCACTTATTGTTTGATGGTGTTTCATATACTGGTAGTCCACTATTCAAATCATTATCAGTTAATTAAGAGTATGATTGCTAAAACATAAACGGGTCACCTACCGTCCAACTAAGCTCATAATTAAAGATAAAGAAGAACGATATTTGTGATCCATTGGTCTAAGTAATATAAAGAACGATATGGCAGCTATCGCCAGATATCTAGATTACTTGGTTCGCAACACTAGACCCAGTTGAATGATAGGTCGCATATTCAAACACATAAACAAGTATGAGGCGATAAAACAAATTAATAAACAACGATAAATTAAGAAATCGATTTTAAAACAAACCAAACATTGAACTTTCATTAAGATTTGTAATTATACAAGCGTAATCAAATAATTGAAATTGAACGATTAAGAGAGTAAAAATTACACGATGTCTTCTATGGATTCGTGATCAATGCTTGACCTTTATGGCTGATCTTCTCTTCTGAAATTCTTCTTCAGCGAGTATGGTATACGGAATATGATATTGCACACTGAAAACTCGTTTTTGAGTCTTCTATTTATAGTTGCTGAAAAATACTCGATACGCCGTATCTAGATAGGTTGATACAGCGTATTGGGCTGGATTCCTTAGAGTGCGCGCTACGTTCGTAATGAATATTTGATATCATTCCCAATTTACTTGATTTACTGTATCTTCGAATAGTTATCTTCATAGATACGGCGTATGTAGATTGCATGGATATGTCGGATTGGGAATTAGTCAAACGCGTTTTCTTGTGAAGTCTTGTCGCTGATACATCGTATCTCTTTAGTTGGATACGGCGTATTGGTGAATTTTTCAGAAATCTTCAAATGTCTTCGTTATAGCTCCAAAGTTAAGCGCCTGTTTAGTCTTATCCTTCACAAAAAACTCCTGAATTACTGCATTTTATTCAACCTTTAAAGCAATCAAGTACCAAATAATGCAATAATTATATAAAAGTGGTCAAAATAGATGGGATAAATGATATAATAAAGTGATGTTATTTGATGTCATCAATTATGTGAATGATATGAATGTGCGTTCAAAATCTAAATCTAAAAGAACTAAAAATGAAAAAGTATGGAAAACCAACAAAAAGGTATTATAAATTGGATATAGTTGGAATACCTACAGGAGGACCTTCAACTATAGTTGGAAATAAAGGTGCCATTTTAAACTAGGATTACATCTACTAAAGTAGTGCCTACTAAGGAAACCTCTACCAATTCAGTAGCTACACCAACTCAAAGAATCTTAGTTTACAGTAGGAGACCAAAAGCAACAAGATCTGTAGGTTCTAGTAACAAAGTTAAGATTTTAGAATCTTAAACTTCTAACTCTAAGGAACCCAAACAGTCTTGGGAATCCTCTATTTCTGATGTTCCATCTTCTTCTCTTAACGATTGCAGGTTGTCCAAATTGTTCTCTGGTATTTGAACTCCGGCTGCTCAAAGCATATGACCGGAAATCGATCTCAACTCATCAACTTCGTCCAGTAAATTTTTTTTGGGTACCGTTAGATTTGAGGAATGATAAATTGTTATAGAAATAGTGTTATGGAGACTATCAAAAAGGAAAAAGTTATAATCTCTCAGTTTATGTAATGTGAAGGGAAAGGTCAAAAACTTATTCTCTTGGGTCAATTTTGGGATTCTGATTCTCGAATTAGCTTTTGCAAACACACCTATTTCATTCGTGACTTAGATGATGTTGATCTACTTAAGGGATCTAGGGGTTCAATTTTATACACTTTATCTATGGATAATTTGTTACTCTCCTCTCCTATATGTCTCTTGTCTAAGGCCTCAAAGACCAAGTCTAAGTTATGACATCGAAGATTATCTTATTTAAACTTCGATTATATCACTTCTCTTGCCAAACATGGTCTAGTTCGAAGACTTCTAAAACTAAAGTATCAGAATGATCACTTGTGCTCTGCCTGCGCTCTTGGTAAAAGCAAGAAACACTCCTACAGACCCAAAGCTGAAGACTCCATTCAAGAAAAACTCTATTTGGTGCATATGGATCTTTGCAGGCCAATGAGGATTCAAAGTATCAATAGGAGAAAATATATACTGGTTATCGTTGATGGTTATTCTTAGTTTACATGGGTGAAATTTCTACGATCAAAGGATGAAGTTCCAGAGTTCGTCATTAAATTTCTCAAAATGATCCAAGTTAGTCTGAAAGAAACTGTTCGTAGCATCAGTATTGATAATGGAACATAATTCGTCAATCAGACACTAAGAGCTTATTATGAAGCAGTCAGAATCGCACATCAAACATCCGTTGCTCGCATTCTACAACAGAACGACGTTGTTGAAAGACGGAATTGTACTTTAGTGGAAGCTGCACGCACCATGTTGATCTTTTCAAAGGCTTCGTTATTTCTTTGGGCAGAAGCAGTCGCGACAGCTTGCTATACTCAAAATAAATCATTAATCCAAAAATGTCACAACAAAACACTGTATGAACTTTTCCATGATATAAAACCTGACTTATCCTATCTTTATGTCTTTGGTTCTCTTTGTTATCCCACTAATGACGATGAAGACCTTGGTAAGTTAAAACCTAAAGCTAATATAGGAATTTTTGTTAGTTACGCTCCAGCAAAGAAAGCATTCCAAATCTACAACAAAAGAACCCGAATGATTATTGAAACTATCCATGTTGATTTTAATGAGTTGACAGCAATGGCTTCTGAACAATTTAGTTCAGGACCTGGGCCTAAACTTTTGACTCATGGAACAATCAGTTCAGGACTCGTGCCAAACATTCCTTCTTTAACTCTGTATGTCCCACCAACAAAGAACGATAGGGAAATATTGTTTCAACCAATGTTTAATGAGTACTTTAATCCTCCACCATGTGTTGATTCTCATGTTCTGGCAGTCATTGCACCAGAACCTGCTGTTTTAATAGGTACACCTTCCTCAACTATAATTGATCAAGATGCACCATCTTTAAGTACCTCTCAAACAACTCAAGAAACACCGCCCCTAGTTATTCCTCTCAGTGTTGAAGAAGCTGACCATGATATTGAAGTTGCACATATGGATAATAATCCCTATGTTGATTTTTTAATTCCAGAACCTAGTTCTAAAGATCCTCTACTCAGGTGGTTTTTCCAAACAATGTGCACTCAATCATTCAACTACCCGAACACATCAACAAATGGACTAAAGATCATCCGATTGATAATGTGATTAAAGATCCTTCTAGATCGATTTCCACTCGACATCAACTACAAGATGAAGCTCTGTTCTGCTATTTCGATGCTTTCCTTTCTTTCGTTAAACCCAAGAGTTATAAAGACGCATTGACGAAATCATGTTAGATTGAAGCCATGCAAGAAGAACTCAACGAGTTTGAATGTCTTGATGTTTGAGAGCTGGTACCTCGCCCAGATCGTGTTATGATTATTACCTTGAAGTGGATCTACAAGGTGAAACTAGACGAACTGGGTAGTGTATTAAAAAAAGGCTCGTTTGGTAGCGAGGGGATATCGTCAAGAAGAAGACATAGACTTTGAGGAATCTTTTGCTCTAGTTGCACGACTTGAGGCCATCTGTATCTTTATTGCATTTGCTACTCTGATACCAATTGTAGATGTATCAAATCAATTAACAAATGAGCAAGAAAGAAAGTTTAGAGAGAGAAAGTGGGTTGTAGCACTTTGAGAGAGAAAGGAAAGGAAAATGTATTATATGAAAGAACCAAATGAACAACCAACACTCTCCAAGGTGTGGAGAAGGGTATTTATACCATGACATGGCCGGTCATATATAAGGATGTCTTATGTTGACTCAGTTAGATTGGTAAGTTTCCAAATATTACGCTACGAGCTATTCTATAACATATTGGTAGTGAGCGAGTCTTTTCTTAGTTTCTAACAATATTAATTACAAGGTCTAGAAGGTTGTGTCGTAAACTACTTTTAAAGAGTATGTTAAATGCCCCCAATATTGCTATTGTCTAAGTAGAAAAGCTCATTTGCTTGAGGATAAGCAAATCCCAAGTGTAACACCTCCAAAATCAGGTAGCAGCGGAATGGTAACAATGTGGTGCTACATCAAAGTACAACAATCAAGATATAGGAAACGACCTTAAAAATTCTGGGACCGCCAGGACCGCCCCCAGTAACCGTTGGGTTTTCCTGCCTATAAATAATCTCCCCTCCCTGCATAAACAAAAAACAAACCTCTTAGCATGAAATAATTCAGATAAAACTTTTCTCTCTCTCCTCTAAAATATTCTCTCTCTCTAAACCTCTTGATCACTAACATTCTTAGATCTTGTTTCAAGTGATCTAATCTCTTCTTCTCATTCAAGTGCAAGAGAAGAATATTCGTATTCGCCAAGAAACGAATTGTTATTTAGTGATCTCTCCTCTCTTCTTCTAAGTATCAAATCTCTATTGTAATTATCTTGTGTATTTGTTTGATTCGGATTGTGTGTAAATCCGATAATGTAGATCCAATGATTGTGTATTGATTGTGAAGTGGTAGATTGGTTCTAGCTAAGATTAGGACTCGACATTTAGCTTAGTATCGGAAAACAACGTAAGCGACGTGTAAACGGTTTTATCCGCCTAAAGAGAGCTATGTTGACAATAATGAAAAATAAAAAAAAAAAAATCCATTATCCAAGTAGTATACTCAGAAGAGTGAGTAGCGGCGAAGAGGATGCTTCGTTGCCGAAACCACTATAAATCTTGGAGTCTTGGTTTGATTGTTTCCTTTACATATCTCTTCATATATTGTCATTGTTATTTAGCTTTATTTAGATTGTATATGTTTGTTTATATTGTAATTGGTTAAACATACAACTCAAAATCTACATATTTGAAAAGCAAACTTTTAAAAACATAAACGCCCTTTGTAAACTATTCAACCGCCCTACCCCCTCCGCCTCCTTTCTAGTTTCCACAATTGGTATCAAAAGCCAAGGTCACTCAAGATTTTTAAAATATACTGTATTTTAAAGCTTGAATCGATCTATGGATTCTGACAAATATCTAGATGGGCAATCCATGCAAAGACCACCACTTTTTGAAAGTGATAATTTTATTTTTTGTTAAAATAGATTCGAGACATATGTTAAATCAAAAGATCTAGATCTTTGGCATGTTATTACCAACGGTGATTTTCAACCTATTGTACAAAATCTGGAAACCAAATTAGATGAGTTTATCCCTTTTGAAAATCAAACCGATGATCTCAAAAAGAAACTTGCAAAAAATAACGAAACTAAAATGGTCATTTATAATGCTTTGCCTAGAAAATAATATGAAAGAATTTTCATGTGTAATACGCCAAAAGAAATTTGGAAAACATTGTTAATCACCCCCCAAGGTAATAGTCAAGTCAAAGATAATAATATCGACCTTTTGGTTCAACAACATGAACAACTCGTCATTTCCGAAGACGAATCTATATATAATGCTTTTGCTAGATTTAATACTATTATTACTCTAGTCTATAAAAGATCTGATAATGCTACATTCTAGCAAGAAATTAAGTTAGAAAGTTTCTTAGGGCGTCTACATCCTAAATGGAAAGCAAATAGTCATTGGCGATTGATGATCAAAAGACTTAACGGTCACTATCACTTGATGCACTTTATCGGGAAACCTCAAAAGTTTACAAATGGCTCATCAAGAAAAGATTCCAAAATAGTTCAAAGAATAAGTTAAAAGGAATCTCTTGCTTAAAGGCTACAAAAGTGAATCTTAGTGATAAAGAAGTGGTTTTACGACTTTGGAAGTGAAGATAAGAGTAAGCTATGGTGTAAGAGACTTCAAGAGTTCTTTAAGAAGAAGAGGGTAGATTCGTGAGACAACCTCGAACGACAAAAAGACATGTCCAAAAATCCGTAATGAAAAAACGGTAAAAGTGATAGAAAATGCTTTAGATGCGGCGACCCGAATCATCTTATTGGAGAATGTCCAAAACCACCAAAAGACACGAACCAAAGAGCTTTTGTCGGAGGTTCTTGGAGTGATAGCGGTGAAGAAGATGATGAGAAGGTCAAAAATGAAATGTGTGTCACGTAGCTCAAGCATCAAGCATCAAGCATCAAGTGAGTTACATGCCATGGGAAATGTGTCTTCCATTTCCACATCTCAACCAATTGCATCAAATGCAAGAGATGTTTAGCACTAACAACTTTGGACCCAATGAGATAATTTGGGACCACATATATAGGTGTTACCTTATATAAATAGATATGCCATGGAGTGATTTGGAATCTGATGAGTTGGATAAAGATAGCAGATGCACCAACCATGACGGTAACCGAAAGATCTCTCAAGCTACAAGGCCATACAATTGGTAAGGTTATGTTATATTTGTAGCAAACTTTACGGTAACATCATTGGCAAATGTACGATTTCGAATGACTCTCTCAAAATAGATAATGTAGAACATGTAGATAACTTAAGATTTAACTTGTTAAGTGTAACACCCCTCAAAAATCAGGACAACGCAGCGGAATGGTAACATTTGGGGTGCTACTTCAGGGCACAAAACACAAGTTCCACGAAAACCCTACCTCAAAAAGACGTTTTTTAAGATAAATAGGTTCCATTTATAATGTATTAGAAAACATTGTCAAAACGTTTGTCAAATAGTACTCAAGTTATTAAGCCTTCAAAAATATATATATCCGCGCGACTCGAATGCTCCCAATGCTCCACTAGCAAAATAGTAACCTGAAAATACATGCTAAAACGTCAACAATAATGTTGGTGAATTCATAGGTTTAAGTAAAAAGCAGTATTGAAATAATTTAAGAAATATTTCAGAAGAAAAGTAGCGTTACAACATTTAAAAGTGTTATTTCCGAAATCCAAGTAGTGATTTAATAAATCTAGTAATGTTCAGTAGTGGACCACAAGATCGAAGTAATGGTGGACTAAGTACGTATTCCGAAGTCCAAAACAAGTAATGTAGACAAGAGAAACAAATTCACCAAGTCTAAGTATATATTATTGCACTAAGCTCATGACCCCGAAGCCTTAACTAGTTTGTGCCCCAAATGTATAGGATGCTTGCCAACAACCTAAAAGTACTCCCAATGTTAAATGCACCTGATCAAACTAGTGACCCAAGGAAAGGTGGGGATTGTCAGTCCCGATAGATCTATCCACAACACTCGCGCTTACTACAATAGCAATTAACGGTTCATGATATAGTAGGGACTTAATTGGCAATAGTGGTAACTTAGGCAATAATATTCAGGCAGTAATCTGGATAGCATACACTTTGTAAACACTTGTGTCCGTAGTAAAACAATCATGTCTAAAATTCACGGTTTCAAATATAGGTATTCACGATCTCAAATCATGTAGTAAACAAATCAAACTTAGTAAAAATAATCATGTAACGCTTACGTATAGAAATCAATAAGTTTATGTAGTAAAACGAGCACATATTCTCACCCCGAAAACAGTTTAAGAAAACCATTAAAAGAGAAAAGGTGGGGCTATGAACTCACAAAGTATTGAAAGGTAATTGTACTGTAGTAAAATATACAAGTTTGTAAACGAGCATGTATTCCCCTCGCGGGTTTATAAAACATTGAAAAGATTGAAATGCGAGACTATGAACTCACCTTGATGATGAAGAACGATCGACAGATAGGCATCTAATAGGCGCAACACGAACGGAAGACGAAGCAGCTCGAACAAGAAGTTGCAACTAATCTTAACGGCTAAATCTCACTAGCCTAAGATAATGAATTTGGGTTTCCCGATGAATGGTTACGTCAACGCGACACGTTGATAAAGATTTAGATTTAAAGTTGTAATAGTTTGGTGGTTGGTTAAATAAATAAAAATCAAAAAGTAAACGCAAGGTGTGTAATATATTCCGTATATATCACATATGAAAAATAGACAAGTATAATATACCTTGCAGGTATTATATAATAAGTGTGAATAATTAATTAAACCAATTAGTTTGACTCGTTTTCTGAAATCACTCTATTAATTAAATAATAAAAGTTTCGGTTATAAACGTAATCGTACGTTTTAAGATTACCAATTAAGTTAAACAGTGTTTGTAAAGCCTTTTACAACAATTATTAGGTTACCTTCTAGCTGATAATTATAAAATATAAAATAATATTTTATAACTTATATTTCGTTTCCTCGACGAATCGCGTCTAAAATAATCGTCTCATTGTAAAAGTATAGTTTTTGTTCGATGGTCGGATTATCGTATAATACAAATTAATGTATCTTTAAAATATAATCTTGGTCCCTTTTTATCCGTTTATAAAACAATATGAGTTTTAGCAAAACGTTACTAATTATTGAAATATATATATATATATATATATATATATATATATATATATATATATATATATATATATATATATATATATATATATTTCGTTATGACATTTTCGGTTATATAATGTTTTCCATATTCGTAAAACTCGACGTTTTCCCTTAATCAATATATGTTGCAATCATTCGTTTTTCAATATTTCAAATGCCCGCGCTTTCTAGATATAATATATATGTTATTATATTTCAACTTAACAAAATAATATATATAATATTTATTTAACCATTTAATTCCACCACTAGGATGTAAACTTTTATATTTTTTAAAAGTTTCTCCACAGTATATTTATTGATCTTACAATGTATTTATTTACCGATTTGTGTTAACCCAAACGCGCCCTTATTGGTTTTCTGCTCACCCAAATATAACCCTTATGTTGTTAAACCCACAACCAAACGCGGCCCTACCCGTTTATAACAAACAAACGCACCCCTTACTCGTGCCAAACCCAAACCAAACACCCCCGTTTGGCTGCCACTATACCAAACGGACCCTAATTTGCTACAAACCAAACGGACCCCGTGTGGTGGCTGTGTGGTGGCTGCCACCCAACCAAACGGCCCTTTGTGCGGTGACAGCCCCAACCAACGCACCCCTTGGTGGCTGCCACCCAACCAAACGCACCCTAACGGCTGTCCCAGCCAAACACACCCTCCTAGCGGCTGACAATAATAAACCGGACGCACCCTCTAGCGGCGGCAGCCCGCCAAACGCGCCCCATAGTGGCGGCTGCCGCCCCCTTTCGGCTGTCAACATCCACCAACGAACACCCCTAGTTGTATAGAAAAGCCAACGCACCCTCGAAGTGTTTAAACAAAACAAACGCACCCTTGTGGGTTATGACAGCCTACAACAAACACCCCTTGGTGGTGGTGTTTATCCACCGAAACAAACCACCCTCGAGGTGGTAGCTGTGACGTGGTGGCCATGATGATGATGAAACGATGATGATGATAACGGTGGGAAGGGTGGCCGGAAATTTGGAGAAGATGGAGGAAGGAGAGAGTGATAAGTGTGTGTGTTTAATTTTTTATATAAATGAATTGTTATATATAAATTTTATATATATATTAAAAGTTTAAAAGAAAAGTGATAAGTTTTAATAGTT
>BQNB010139646.1:0-17527 GCA_026074375.1 Tanacetum coccineum
CCATACTGGTCTTATATAATATACTTATATAAGTTAAGTTTTGCTCGTTGCAAGCAGTCATGTTTTCACCATTGACAGTTACCTACACGTCTGTCTATATTAATTCTGAGTCATGGAGATTCCAGTGAGCTTCTGACGAGGAGCTAGAGGCACTAATGGATGATCAGCCTCTACCTGCGGATGCCTCACCTACTGCCCCATCACCGGGCTACATTGCTGACTTCAATCCGGATGAGTATGAGGAGGACCCTGAGGAGGATCATGCTGACCATCCTGTCGACGGAGGAGACAATGATGATAATGAGTCATCTGATGATGACGACAATGATGATGATGTTTTGAAGGATGATGAGGACGAGGAAGAGGAGGAGCACCTAGCTCCGGCCGACCCTTCTGCTGTACTTATATGTGATCTTGTCCCCTCAAGCTAAGGATACATAGGCATTTGAGATTGATGAGTCTGATTCTACGCCACCCACCTCTCCACATCATGTCATCTTGTTTTCTAAGACCAAATCCCGTACAATACGGATGTCTATTTAACACCATACTCCACGATCACCATCTACCGAGGCATGCATTACCGAGTTTGCTGTTGCACTACCTTCATCATTACTACCACCACTAGAGAATATTAAGTTACTTAAAGATAACATAAGAGTCTAGTATCTAGAATCTTGAGAGGCACCCTGGCCCATAGATAAATAGATTTGTCAGTGTAGCTCATTTTGTATTATATCCTACTAAACTTGATTAATACTCGGTTGGTAGCGTTAATGAAAAGCTTGTACTCTTTTACTCAGGTAAAACGATGTATTAAGTATTAACCTACACTGTTGGTTATGATCATGCTACTATACGATGTGGATTTATTTATGCCATGGTTGCTGTTATCTTATATCTCTGCATGACGTGGTCTCACCTTACATATATGTTGTAATCATGAAGTGTCATGATTTGTCCTTGGATGAAACTTCATATACATTCTATTCCCTGTGATATTCAGGAAACGATGACAACTATTAATCAAGGGATGAGTGTTGAGGAAATTGAGCGGGTTGTAGCCCAGCGAGTGGTTAATGCTATCGAGGCTATTGCCATTTATGAGACGAAAACCAACATGGCCCGTAAGTCAATAAGCCAGACCGAACAACAAGAATGCAAGGTAGCAGAGAATGCTAACAACAAGAGAAAGTGGGAAGGTAACCACAATGGGCAATGTACTGTAAAGTTCGGGAATTGCAAGAAGGTTGACCACATGACCCAGGATTGTAGGAATCCTGCTGCTGCTAGGAATCAACGAACTCACGCCTGTTATGAGTGTGGAAGTCTGAGACACTTCAAGAGTGAGTGTCCAATAGTGAAGTTCCAGAAACGTGTGGATAAAAAGATCAGCACTCTTGCTGAACGCCAGACTGAGAACAAGAGGAAGTTTGAAAACACTTCCCGAAATAGTCAGAATCAACAACAACAACAAATCAAGAGGCAAAACACTGGCAGGGCATACACTGCTGGATCGGGTGATAAGAAACCATATGGGGGATCTAGACCCCTGTGCTCAAAGTGCAATTACCACCATGACGGTCCGTGTGCTCCAAAGTGCTATAAATGCAACAAATATGGTCACATCGCCCGTGACTGTAGGGGTACGGGAAATGCCAATGCTGTTAACAACCAAAGGGTCACTGTGGCAAGTCAGAAGGCTATTTGCTATGAATGTGGGAATCAAGGGCACTACAAGAGGGATTGCCCAGAGCGAAAGAACCAAAGTCATAAAAACCAAATTGAAGGTACTAGAGCACATGGAGTGGTGCATACCTTAAGAGGAGGAGAAACCGATCAAGGCCCTAACAACATTAAGGATGGGATCGAAGCTTAAAAGAGAAAGTTGGCTCGCCTTGCCTAGCAAACCCTAAGTTGGAACTATCTTAAACTTTATTTCCTTAGGAGTTCTCGTTGTATTTCCCTTAAATTTCAGTTGTACGAATGATTTCAAATTATCTATCAAATTATCGTATTATGAGAATTTCGTCAATATTTACCTATACACACCTATACACATCATATCTAAGACATTCTAAGATATTTCCAAGCATTGGTTAACCATATTCAAGCTTTAATCAATGCAATCGTAGTACCCTCAATTATACATAGCCTGATCAACTATGTATAATTCTGGAAAGTGCCATGCCGTGCTAAGAGTAGTCACTCTAAAAACTTCTTGTCAAGAAAACAATTTTCTACTTATATCAAGTTTTGTGTGCGTATTCAATCAGAACACGTTTACTTTGGAAATCGAATTAGTAACCATATCAACTAAGGCAGACCTCACCGCTTCGTCTACAATAGAAGTTGGCAGTCATCATCTTATAATACCAAATCCAAAGCCCAAGAAAACTAGACAGTCATTGACTCTGGTCGCCCTAGTGACAAATTCGCAATCGAATTTCTCGCCATTAGAAGAATTTACTAACTCATCAAAACCCATTCCGAACATAAACTTAATTGCCTGTAGAAACTTGGTAGTTTCGATGCTATAATCGGTATGGATTAGTTGGTGAAGTACCAAGCGATCATCGTGTGTGCCGAGAAGATTGTTCGCATCCCCTGGAGAAATGAAACCCTAATTGTTCATGGTGACGGGAGTAATTAGGAAATGAGACACGATTGAACATCATCTCGTGCACCAAAACTCAGAAATATTTGCTAAAAGGATGTCCTATCTTTTTGGCACATGTTACTACGAAAAAGGCGGAAGACAAGTCAGAGGAGAAGCGACTTGAGGATGTACCCATTGTCTGAGATTTTCCCGATGTATTTCCTGAGGACTTGCCGGGTCTTCCTCCATTAAACAAAAACTTAAGACAGAATTAACCAAAAGCACATATTGTTATAAGCATGGTAGCAACAATCAAATATCCCACAACATTCAAGTCTTTAGTTGCAAAAAGGAAAGGACCAAAATGCCCCCACTTGGGACGGGCTAAAATGGAGTTAACGAAAAAAAAATTGACCGTTGGAGTTAGGGATGGACGATGGTATGTAGTTTCATTATAGGGATGGACGAGGCAAAAAAAAAGATTAGGGATGGGCGTAGGGATTTCGCCCAAACCACAGGGACGAACCATGTAATTTACTCAAAATACAATAAGAGCGATTGATAAGGATTTTGTTTTCCGTCCTATAAGTATTTAAATATATATTTTTTGCCCTTCAAGAATGCCGGATTTGGCATCTTCTATGGGTATGTTTGTTAGCAGAAATGACATAAGGAGGATGTGTTTGATACAGAGAAAATATATAAAGGGGCGTTTGGTTCGTGAATTTAAAATGAGAGAAATTAGAATTGCTGGAAATATAAAAGTCAGAAATTTCATATTCTTGTTTGGTTCACGAACTACATATCACAGCAATTTAAATATGCAAATTGATAAATGACACAATTGCCCTTGTCTCTTCCACTATCATCATCTTCCTACCTGTACCAACATGACAAAGCCAGTACCAAATTTTAGAAAATTGCTATGAACATGAGACTTTAATTACACAAAATTCAAATCTAGGTAACGATTAATTAGAAAGCCCCATCATATATTTAATCAACACTTTTAGCTTACCCTCTTAATTTCAATTTTCCCTTCTAAACCTAATAACGACGAACCTGTGATTGACTTGTATTTAGCGAAATTGAATGAACCAACAATTGAAGGAAGCATGAACTGAGATGAAACGAATTGGTTAGACTACAAAATTTCAAAGGAGTTAGATATGTTTTGGAGGCTATAGTCCACATAAAGGATACAACTTTGTGGCTATAATTTAAAGTAAAAAAGAAAAAAGGATTCCAAGAAGATGATGATTACACTGTATAACTTTTCTTTCATGACATAGATATAAATTACAGTGAGATGAAGTAAGAAATAACCCAAATGAGAAAGATAAACATGTATTTTGACTTTTGTGACATTGACTTGTGAGGGATATATATGTCTATATTTACATTATGGATCTCATGTCTCACAACCATTTAAAATGCTTCAACTAGTGGAGGAATTTTTAATTCTCCTTTTTTAGAATTTCAGGAGGTTTAAATTGTCTTCTTTATGTGAACCAAACACGAAATTTTGTGCCATTTTAATTCCAAATGCCTCTAAGAGAAATACAATTGGATTCAATTTTCTTATTTGGTACAGAAAAATATAAAAATAGATAAATTTGTTAAAAAAATAATAAATAAAAACATAAGAATGAGAGAGGAAGAGAGGATTCTTTATTGAGTTATGATCTCAAGAGGTTACAAGCATGTAGTATTTATAAGTTAGATAAATACAGGTAAAACGTAATGGGCCGGTTGAGATAATGGTGGATATACATAAGCCTATCATTAATATTTACTACACTCCTCCTTGGATATTCATCTTTTATCATACGCTTTAGACTGCCTCATTAAAAACCTTCTCAAGAAAAAACTAATGGGATAAAAACTTGATAAAGGCTAAGAGTGCAGTGCGCATAATGCTCCTCCTCAATATAATATTTCAGGTATCGGATGCCAATCTTCTAAATGAGTTGCTCGAATACTTTTGTTGGCAACTACTTTGTAATGAAGTTCACCAAATTGTTGATGTTAAGAATAAGTCCTGCAATTCCAACTGTAAGACCCGTATTTTTGTTATTTTTAATCAGCCTTAATACTACATGTTTATTTAGTTGAGTAATAAGCAAAAAGAATTATTAAAGATCATACTTGAACTAAGAAGGAGGCTAAGTGTATAATGCTTTATAAATTGAATGAGTTTGACTCGTTTAGGAATCAGTTTAGTTTTCCTGTTATTTTTGGCCTACTCCTAGATAAATACTAATAACTGCTCATTATCCCTGGAAAAAAAAGAAAAAAAAACAAACGACTCAAGAACCTAGGTTAAGAAAAAGGGCAGTTTGAGGAGAGAAAATTAGCAAGGAAAGCCATGGCGTTTAGAGTCAACTTGTAGTTCGGTTTTAGCAACAACAACGTTTTATAGAGGCCTTATTAGCAAGAGTAAAAGCTAGTCGAAGTGCAAGGTGAGTTTCATGAGACTTTTCCCAAACTGGGATGCATGCATAGTATTGTGTAAGAATGTGTTTTTACTTGTTTAGTTTTTCATGCCATATGTTTTGAAAGTTCAGTTTGCTTATTTGATGCTAGCACTAGAAGTGAGATAGTAGACTATATCATGATATGTCCGTTTAATAATTCGGTAGGTTATAAAGTAAACCAACAGGTCGTGTAGTAAATCGACAACGAACCATTATGTGCAAGTTATTATTTTCTTGTTATTAGTATTTCAAAGCGGCATGGTTTTATTGTTGAGTACAGTATTTTATATATAATTAAACCATGAACTCACCAGCGTAGCTGACCTTTTAGCATGTATCTCAGGAAAAGATAAGGCTTCAAGCTCAAAAGGAAAAGAGAAGGCTTAAAAGAGGTTGGCCATTTAGTTTTAGTTGAAAGCTTTAATTAGTTATGTTTGTTGCATTAGACAACTTTGCTTTTAGTCAGACCGTGTTTCAAGTTTTAAGACTTTCACTGTTAGTTGAGATAAATGTTTAAGTGACATTGGTTCATTTAAGAGATTTTTCTTTTAGTCATGCGCTTATATTTTGGGGTGTGACAAGTTGGTATCAGAGATAACGTTAAGGACTTAGGTGCATAAATTAGACACCTAGACTTGAACTTAAGATTCACAAAGGGATAATGTATAGAGAAACAATGCATAGAATAAAATAAAGCATGATTGGTAGTAGATGACTAAGGACGACCATTAAGATACATGATACTAATATCTAGAACACCCATGTAAGGTAACTTGACAATTATATCTGGCCAATGTCATTGTGAATTTACAGGTACATGTATGTGCTAGATATGAACTATTATGTTGATTGATATTCGTTTCCTTTAACTGACATTATAACTTACTTATCTGTTTTATCATTGATGCTCCTCGTTTACATTAAATTGAGATTGAATTACCATTTAATATATCTTAAATTGCAGTAGGCAAGAATGTCTCAAAACTCAGTAAGAACAGCTTTAGTGACTCCTGAGGATAATGCTCAGGAAAACAATGCCAATCCGAAAGGGCAATTCATTGAGCCTGAAGTTGCAGTCCCATATGGTAGGGGAAGAGGAAGAACCCCAAGGGGAATCAGAATAGTTGAACAGGGTACCGTGTCTTCAGCTCAAGCTAGCTCAGGAGTTCGCCAGGGAAGTAGTAGAGGTAGAGGAGTTGGTTGAGGAGTGAAAATTACATAAGAACAATCTAGAGTGATGATAGCTGTAGAGATTGCTAAGGCATTACAGGGTTTTGTACCTAATATAGTTGCACAAACACTCAAAGCTAATCGAAATGCTTAATTGCAGAGAGAACACGAAATGACACATGAGAACACAGTGAGCCGTATTACCAGAAACACAATGAATACCAGGAACACTAGAAATACATCAAATGAAATCAATTCAGCCAATAGTGGGAGTAACAGAATCACAACTGAGGTGGTGACTATGTGGAAAGAGGGGTCTGAAAATGAAAACAACTATGTGAATCGTAAGAGAAAGGGTTGTACTTACAGGACCTTTTCTGCTTGCAATCCACCAGAGTTTAATGGTGAAGGTGATGCAGTGACTACCATGAAGTAGATTAGGGCAATGGAATCAGTAATTAATACTAGCAACTATGAGGATGATGAAAAAGTTAAGTATGCAACTCATTCATTCAAGTCTGAAGCTTTGTTTTGGTGGGACATGATCATTGATGTTCGTGAAAGAAGAGCTATAGAGTGTATGACGTGGGAAGAGTTTAAGAGATCGTCATCAACAAATTTTGCCCCGAGGGTGAGTTGTAGCAATTAGAGCATGAGTTCTTGAACTTAGAGCAAGGGGACATGTCTATGCGTGAGTATACGACTCGCTTCAATGAGAAAGCTAGATTTGCCAAACATCATGTTCAAAGTGAAGAGAGAAGAATTCACCGCTATATATAGGGAATGAATTCAGGAATTAGAGAACTTGTGAAGGCTACAAGGCCTAAAACTTATCAGGAGGCAATGGATGCAGGTGCTGAAATGAAAAAGAAGAAACTTACGCAGAATGTTCCCACAGGCAGTTCTAAAAGGAAGTGGGAAGGAACTAGTGGAAGTTTGAAGAGGCATGATTATGGTATAAAGAACAAAGAGGACCGAAGCGGTAAGCCGACATGTAAGAAGTGTAATCGCATGCATTCAGGTGAATGTAAGGTCGGGTCTACAGAATGCTACAAGTGTGGGAAACAAGGTCACATTTCAAGAGAATGTCCAGGTTCTAGGTCTTGTTATGAATGTAGAGAGAGAGGACACATGAGCCCATATATTCTAAAACTGAAAAGGGTACATTAGGAAATTTGAAGCTAATGGATGGAAGATCTGATAAAGGTGGGGATATGCCAAAAGCTAAGGGTCGAGCATACACTATGACTATCAATGACGCAATGAAGACATCTGATGTGGTTTCAGGTACTTTTCTCGTCAACAATATCTATGCTAATGTGTCGTTTGATTCTGGTGCAAATAAAAGTTTTGTATCTGCTACTTTTTGCCACTATTTAAATAAGGATGCGTGTAGATTAGATAGAGCATTTATAGTGGAAACAGCTAATGGTGCAGAAGTTGAGATTTCTGAAATCTTTAAGGATTGTTCAATTAATATATATATATATATATATATATATATATATATATATAT
Source organism: Tanacetum coccineum (assembly GCA_026074375.1). Taxonomy (NCBI): domain Eukaryota; kingdom Viridiplantae; phylum Streptophyta; class Magnoliopsida; order Asterales; family Asteraceae; genus Tanacetum; species Tanacetum coccineum. The sequence goes on from BQNB010139646.1 coordinate 7,763, forward strand.
ATATATATATCCTTTTAGGTTGATGTAAACGACTGGTGGCCGGCGCGATAGATACGATTTTTAATTTTAATACACATGGTGGGTGGGTATGTGAGATTAGTGTGATTAGAGAGGAGAGGCGGGAGTGAAGTACGCACAAAAATCTGGATAAGAAGAGTGATGGCATTGAGTCTCCGGGATATAGGCGGAATTATGTCGAGCGTGAGAGAGGTCTCTGGGTGAAGAACATTTAATAGGTATGTTTATTTTGGTTGTGAGAGGGGATTGAGCAGAAAATCTACAAGAACATGGTTTGGGGGTGGGTTGAGAGCGGAACAAACGCGACACAGTGAGAGATGGGATATTTGTGTTTTTTTAGTTTAGTGACTTTCGAGTGAGAGTTGGGAGGGGGATTAAGCATAGACACGTATAGCGCACTGTCAATTAAGGTGTTTCACATCTATGTAGCTACCATACACTCTAGAACGGCTCTTATATGCTGGGGTGGTGGGGCAACGATCTCTTATTTAGTTTGTTGTGGGTACACTGAGAATTTTTTATTGAAGAAAGTTTAATGTTTTGATAGTTTTTGATTAAATGTTTAAATTTTGTGCCAACTATCGCCAAGAACTATCTAATATCCTATACAGTTTATTAACCCTCATTTTCTGAAAAGAGTTCATTGACTTTTTAAATAATTACAGATGTCGACAGAGGCGGTAACAGGTCCTTGTTAGTTCCTACACAAGGATAGTTGCCCATCTACCCTATGGTACAACTGCTAACTCATGTTTAATTGTAGTCTAAAACATGACTCAACAGATCTAAGCCACCCACCAAACATTACCAAAACCCAGTTACACCGACAGTCAAAGGGATAACCAACGAAACATATATCAACCAGAAACAAAGATTATAACATAGTAAATTCTAACTAATGCCATCACTTGAAGTGCTTAGCCGCTCAATAAGCAACAACCAATCTAAATTAAATAAAAGAAACTTGATTAGAAAACCATAATCCTTACAATATCGGTTATTGAACGATTAAATACAAAAAATAAATAAAAGTTGTTGATACTCTCCTTTGACTCCAGGATCCGAAATTCTATAAGTGTAGAACCTTGATCTCCCTTAGAATGGTTATTGAATGTGGGATGATGAAAAGTGTCTAAATGGAGGACTTTATTTATAGGTTTCGAAAACTTTACGGCGAACCATATACGCCGTAAAGAATCCCTGATGCGGGTTTCCATTATTCAAGCATAAATACTTACGAGCGTAACCTTTTTGCCATGTTCGCCATAATCTGACTTACTTTCCATATTATGATTTACAGCGTAACCTAAGTACATGTATTAGCGTCCGTAATGCTGACTCACTAAGATATCCTTCAAAATAAACTGTTATACGAAAACGGAGCGTAAACCCTTGCTGTGTTATGTCGTAATTTGCTTGATGACGTGTTCTTGATTGAAAAAGATATTACCGGTGTAACACTCTCGAGGAGTTATACGTCGTAATGTCCTTGTAAGAATCATATTTATTTGTTTTTTGTCCGACATTTCCCATGTTTCTTCTCATTTACCTGCATATTACCTGAAAATACAAAAGAATTAGATATATATCGAATTCAAGTAATTTACGAAACATTTCAAGTAATTTTTAGGGGTAAGTTGACACAAAAAAAGAAACAAATATTTTGATATTACATCTCCCCCCACTTGACTTCTGCTTGCCCTCAAGTAGACCTGTTAAAATCATTTATAAAAAGATTTCTCCGACTTAACTCAGAGAAATGAATTCATAAAAGACTTATGCTAGAAAACATCAAAGCCGAACACCTCACGAAAAGGGGATAAAAACTCACTCAACTCTCAACTAGTCTAAGTGTTTCATTTTCAGGGTGATCGCTCAACTGCATTGTTATAGCATGTATTCTATCATAAGCTTAGAAAGTACACAAATCTGCACCAACTAGAATTAGGGTCTAAATAATTCTTAAAGTCAACATAGGTGACATAGGTTTAATGGGTGATATAAAGGGTCAGGATAGACATGGAATACACATTTAATGGGTGTTAAGATAAAAACACAAAACAAATAGTCATATAAAAACCATAGGTATCCATAACCGGCTACTGTCCAACCCTAGTCCAAGTCTTCAAGTGCGAAAACTCAATCATACCATCTTAATGGGTTAGCTAATAATGAGATTTTTCGGAGCATGCCAACCCATTCTTCACAACATCGGATGGCTTATAGTTGCACCATCCTCCAAATCACTAGGGGGCTTATAGTTGCACCACCTTTATATCAAGTTGGTTTTATAATACGTAACCAACATCAGGAGTTATAATACTAAGTGGCTTATAGTTGCATCGTATTTTTCTTTTTATTTTTACAATCCTCCTGTACACAATAACATATCCCCCCACTTAAGATAAATAGTATCGAAAGTGACAATACCAGGGGGTTTTCTATGATCAAAATAATATGTCATCAACGAAAGTGTCAATCTTCGAACCCATTTCCTAAACCATAAACTTAAGTAGCCAGAAATTTCAACACATGGATAAATATAAACTAGAGGGTTGGCTAAGGCGACATGGTGTAACGATACATATAATATTGGGTGAAAAACACAGATTGGCTTAACAAGGGTGATCTAAGGGTATCTTGCACTAATAATGAGTGCAACAAAAAGGTTTTATCACGGGAGGTCAACAAGTCAGTATAACAAGTCGATAAACACACATTTGGGGCTATTTGGGTGAATTCCTAAATGTTGTCTTCTCGAACTATTTATTCCTGCTATCAAATTAGTCTCGAGAATATGAGAACATGCCAAGTTTTTAAAGTCTACAAAACTACCCAAGGCACCCCAATATATTGGTGGGATTTTTGCATAATAATAATAAAACATATTATTAGGCTTCAAACCTCAGCCAATAAAAATAACGGTATGTGCATGCCGGCAAAGATTATGGGGGGGGTGGGGGGGGGGGGGTGTTTTTTTCTTCTAGTTTAGATAAGAAAACATGACAAAAAAATTTAAAACTGGCATAATTTTCAAAGAAAATTAGAAAATCGAAGGCAAACTTAGGTCAAGTGATAATTCTACTCCCATCCCCTCACTTGATTTGTACAATGTCCCTATTGTACACTAAGGAAATGAAATAACAGAATAGTTAGAATTTAGACAAGAAACTCTTTGAGAGCATTGCTTCTCAATATAATAGAATTAATTAACCACGAGAACTTCAGAAAATCTCCGTCTTCGAGCAAGCTCTTTATCCCCTGTGATCACTAAAACAAACTAAAAGCATAAAATCGATCAAAGAGAAAACAGGAAATACAATCCTAACTCACTTTTGTAGGAATCACGGTTTCATTTAGCATATGCAACAAGCCTTTTAAACAACTTGGTGGCACACGTAGACGAGTGAAGTCTCGTAAGGGTTTCCAAAGAACATACCCACAAAGTTCATTTATTTATACAAACTTTAGCAATGTTTAAAATTTATTTTTAAGGTTTTTCAGAAGGAGGTTACGGCGTAACCCCGGTGGTTACGCCGTAATCATAGTATGTATCAAAAAACTATGGTTTACTAGGTTACGGCGTAACCATCATAAAGTTTACGCCGTAATTATAAGGGTTACGACGTAACCATAAATGTTACGCCGTAACTGCTGCAATATCATCAATGTTACCACATAATTACGGGTCGAGTCGGTCTCGAAATTTGCCTCCTAGCTACTGAAACCTGCAAAACAAAGTGAGAAACATGCAAACCAACTAATATGGAGAAAAGGAAATAGAATTTATTGTTAGAAAGCCTGGTTGTCTCCCGACGAGCACTTTTGTTTATTAATGAGTCTTTAAGTTAAACTCATGCCCACTTTACATTTTTGTGAAATACAACGTTTCATTTGTGTCGTTCATATCTGTTCCATAATACTTCTTCAATTTGTGTCCATTAACCTTGAATCTGACTCCATTCTTTCCACATACCTCGACAGTTCCATATGGGTATACTTTATTTACTGTATAAGGTCCATACCACCTAGTTCTCAGTTTTCTCGGGAAGAGTTTTAATCTTGAATTGAAAACTAACACCTCATCTCCTTTTCGGAATTCCTTATCCATAATTTTAGCATCATGCCATCGTGTAGTCCATTCTTTGTATGCTCGCGAATGTTCGTAAGCTTTTGTTCTCAATTCATCTAATTGGATTAACTAAAGGTACCTATCTTTTCCTGCTGCATCTAAATCGAGGTTTATCTTTCTTAGGGCCCAATAGGCCTTATGTTCTATTTCAATCAGCAGGTGGTATGTTTTTCTGTAAACGATCCTGAACGGATTGCTACCAATGGGTGATTAATAGGCTGTTCTAAATGCCCAAAGTGCATCATCAAGTTTATCAGCCCATTCCTTCCTATTCCCGTTCACGGTTCTTTCTAATATGCGTTTGATGGCCCGATTAGTGTTTTTAGTTTGACCACTTGTTTGGGGATGATATGGAGTAGCCAGTCTATGTGTGACCCCATATTTTTTCAATGTTTTCTCAAGTATGGAGTTACCAAAATGTGTTCCACAGTCACTTATTATAGCCTTTGGGACTCCAAATCTAGAAAAAAAATTCGAAGGAATTTAACTACTACTCGAGCATTATTAGTAGGTAAGGCTTCGGCCTCAACCCATTTTAAAACATAATCTACGGAAACAAGGATGTATTTGTTATTTCGTGACGAGGGGAAGGGTCCCATGAAGTCAATTCCCCAAATGTCAAAAACCTCTCTAACGAGAATATTGGTTAAAGGCATCTGGTTTCTGGAGGAAATATTTCCTCCCCTTTGACAAGCATCACATTCTCGAACATACCTGGCGGAATCTTTAAAAATTGTTGGCCAATAGAATCATGATTCAAAAACCTTCCTGGCGGTGATATCTGCCCCATAATGTCCTCCAGTAGACCTGTATGGCAATGTTCGAGGATCTCGTGTAATTCATTACCAAAAACACATCGTCTTAGAATTCCATCAGGGCATGATTTAAATAAATATTGGTCGTCCCATATGTATTTCTTAACATCAGACAATAATTTTTTTCTTAAATGATATGTCAAGTGTTGTGGAACAATTTTTAAGACAAGGAAGTTGGCGTAATTAGTGTACCACAAGTCATTCTCTTCTTCATTAATATTGATAACCATGAGATGTTCGTCAGGGAAGGAATCACGAATGTCATCTTTGTTTAATTCTTCTAGCCTTGGATTTTCTAATCTAGAAAGGTGGTCAGCAACAAGGTTTTCTGACCCTTTCTTAAGATTACAGGAAGCCATTCTTACCATCCCTCAAGGTATAACTCAGCTTATGGATATGCTTATGGACCGGGAGGTATGATCTGGTATAGCAATAAAAGTCTTTAGATTTTATTGAACTCTGATTATTTTTATCCTTAACTCAATGCTGATTGCCTTTGCAGGTCATATGAAATGAGGCCTTGTTACTTCTCACCTATTTGACTCGTGAAACATAGGTACTATCTGCTGTCAACTTTCATATAAAGCAATAAGCTTGATTTCCCTCCATTTTTCTTTCTAATTTCATTTTATTACTTTACTAGGAAATCCAAAAAATTCTGGTCTTTAAGGGTGCTTTTGAGATGATTTTCTATATCATCAAAGAGGAAGGAGGTTTAGAAGAAGGTGTTGTGGTGCAGGTAACCCGGTGCATCAAAAAACATGTCGATGCATGTCAAAAGCGTTCTTAGTTTGCTGTGTCCATTTAGAGGACTATCTATTTAGAAGTTTAAGGACCACATGATGATGCATGTCAACAGCGGGCTGATGCTTATAAACAACATGTTGATGAGTTGTGTGAACTGGGTATGGAATATCTACCAAGGTTCCTGGATGATTTGGAAACTACTATATAAAATTTTATTTCTGTTTCAAATGAAACATACTTTCACATTTTTTTCCATCAACTATTGTTATCTACTTATCTGACATACTTGCATATTCACGTAATTTTATGTATGAAATGGAAAAGACTCAAAGAGTTGTGCTATGTTACATTTTGGGTCATACTTTAGGGGGTTTTATTGTCACACCCCGCCAAGGCGGAAACACGAGGCGTAACGTCATGGATATCATCACAACACAATGGTGTCGAAAATATAGAAACTCTAAAATGTATAAATGAGTCATGGGACACAATGTGTCATGACGATACCGATACTCCAAAACAAAACATCATCTTGTATTAATGAAAGGAGTCTCACCAATACAAGGAAAAATAAATTCACGATCCTAATAAAACCAAAACATCCAACAAAGGTTCATGCAAACATAACAAATAAAGGAGGGAACTCCCATGCAACCCTAGCAGTCTCTTTCTAGCCACTTCGCCTAACCTCATGATGCTCACCTGAAAATGATGCTAAAATACGTCAACACAATGGTTGGTGAGAGTTATAGGTTTAAGACACCAAAACAATCTTTAAATAAAACAATTTGTTGCGATTAACATAACATATCATGGCAGAACAATTTAAGCTAGTTATCACATAGGCTGCCAAACAATTCACAATTAATCATAACGGGATGGAACGTGCCCACGATCCACATAACAAACCTGGGGCAATCCATTACCCTCCGATCGGAACCACACAAAATGGAGTATTATTTCAACTCTCCAGTTAGATTTGGAATGAGTAGAGTCACTACCCTCCAACCGGACTCACACAGATATGGGATCTTATTTCAATCCTCCAATTAGATTTGGAATAGGTAGAAGCACTACCCTCTAACCGGAACCACACAGAAATCATAACAACATTAAGCATACCACATATAATAACCACATAAACGTTCATGCCTCAAGTAAAACCAAGTAATCGCAGCGATTAAACACCTTCAAAACATCTTTGCATCATTTCCATCCCAATATAAAAATATTAAAAGTGGGACTATGAAAGTCACCTGATGCTTAGCTTCCAAAAAGATCCAATAAAACTTCACAAAATTTCACGAACAATCTAAACAATTAAACATATTATTAGCTACTATCAATTAGACATTCAACCCAATATGATGTAACCTCAACTATGATGGATACCTAGGCTATCTATCATAGTCCTATAATCATTTTAAACCTTTACCCATTCTTACATATTTCATTTATACTTAAAAGCGACTCTCTAAACTTTATCTGTTTTAAAGCTCAGAATTTTACTCTCACATCGTGCCTTAACGCACTTTCTTAAACACTCCATAATTCTAAACCAAAATTCATCATTCTACATATATGTTCCTATGAACCTCCCATAGCTCACCCAAAGTCACTACCCTTTATAAATAACCCCAAGAAATTCATTAATCCAAAAGTGTTTAAAATTCAGTCCGAGAACTGACCTTCTAAAAGTATGGCATTAATTACCCAAACTTAAGACCTCACCATGACCTTAGTGCCAAAATTCAGAGATCACAACACTTATATGAACTACTTCCACGTGACCTTAAGCTCAAACTCAGTGTCTAACTATTTTTTAGAAAAATAGACATCACATACTGAAAATTCGTCACTGTTTTACACACTGATTTTGTAATGACCATTTGACCCACTTCCCGACCATAAAAACTTATGAGGCTGACTTTTCTAGAAAGTAAACTCTCTGAGGTTATCTCCAGTATATTGTAAATTATTTATTTGATCTTTTATGACCGAGTTATGCTCGTTACAAAACTGCCTAACTTTCTGCAGTGAATTAAGCATCTAATTCGAGTGATCTAAGCCCTAACGCATGATCATATCGCTAATCTAATTAATCAAATGATTAAACTAACATTAATATATCATAAACTTTCTGGATATTACTAACCCTAATTTATAAAACTTAATTTAAACCATAATCCATCATAATTAAGTTACTAAAATTAAAAACAAACTATAATTAAAAGATAGGATCGTACCTTAATGCGAAACCCTAAAAAAATTTCGTCTTCTCTTTTCCCCCTCCTTATGGCCGGTCGACTTTGTGAATGGGAGATTAGGGATTCTAGGTTTAGTATATATAGGCATAATATATATATATGTATATATATATATGTATATATTTACTTACACAATTAACTTGCAAACGCTCAATTATCAACAATCATTTCTTTGTCATTAAAAACGAACGAAATGAACTCAACAAATTTTCCCATCATACTAATCTCATTGAGATGATCACACTCAATAAATTGGTTACTAATACCCCATAAACACATAAAAACACATAAAATCACATAAACCATACTTTGAAACAGACACATAAGTCAACACTAACGGTTTGACTAACCTGCTCAAATCATGGTTGTCACATTTATCTTACCATCTTTATCAACAAGTAGGGATTGCTGGAGGTGCGGCATGTGGGAAGACCACCGTTTGCAATATGATCACTGAGTAGCTTGGTGATCTGCGTGTTGTAATTCTGAAACAGGTACCTTTATTTCTTGGGTGATGTTAGAGGTGGGTGATTTGGGTTTTGTTCTATCTCAAACGTATAGTAGGGTCAAATGAATTTCTTAGCTTGGGTCAAAATGGTTAAACAGGTAGAAAATCACCCAAAGACTTTTTTTAATACATACAAGGTCATAGGTACAATTTAAAATCATTTAAATAAATGAGAATTGCAATGAGATTTAAAAACTATGCTTCTTCTGGTTCTTTTTCAAATATGGCTTTTAGACCCTCTAAAAGGAGTCTTTTGAACTGGTTTGTACAACGGTCCAAATTACTACTCTTTTAGCAAATACAGATTTTAGACCACCTAAAAATAAGTCTTTTGAACCGGTAACGAGTCTTTTAGATCGGTGCATCAACCGGTCTAAAATCTAAATGCCTAATACCCTTTTAGACCTCCCCCTATTTAGACCCACAAAGCACTAGTCTAAAAGTTGTTTTAATAGCCAATTTTTGTGGTAGTGCTCGTAGGATGTTAAAATACATAGGATCTCGATCTTACTATATGATCGCAAGATCTAGATGTGATTCGATCATACTTCCAGAAGTTGCTTAACATTGTCACCCATTCTTTCTGGGAAAAAGCAATGCCGTTTTCCACATAATCTGGACCATCATCATTAAACAACAACAATGTTGACAAAAGCTCAGCAGCCGAGAAACAAGTATAAAAGTCCAGTAACATTAGTATAGTGCTTGCACTGTTGGTTATTATTCTCTCTATTTTAGTTTGTGTCTTTCTCTTTGCTTTAAGGACATAATGTATCTGTCAAAGGTTTTCTTGTTATACATTCCCATTTTTTGTATGAATTAGACTCTGAATACAGTTATACTCTATTGCATGCCAGTTTAAATTCTATTTTATCATAGAGTAATGTACTAGAAAATGAACAGTAACACAATAGAATATAACTGGAATGCAATAGAAAATATAAGTAATGTATATATAGGTTTTTTTTACTACATTACAGTTTTATTTCTAGTGCATTACATTTATACTCTATTGCATGCCACTTTAAATTTTATTGCATCACAGAGCATGTTTTGGTATTTTAGTATTTATACTGCATTACTATTATTTCTACTGCATTACAATATAGTATAGCTGTAATGCAGTAGAATATAAGACTATAATGCAGTAGAATATAAAATAACAGTGATATACTAGGGAATATAAGACTGCCTAGATAGAAATAACCACCCAAAAATAGTTGCATCACAATGCTGTTAACTGTGGAGTATTTCTGGTGAGACACATGGAAACGTATG